>OZ023314.1:50751815-51049315 GCA_964007375.1 Ophion obscuratus
GGGAGAGAGAGAGAGAGAGAGAATGGGAGAGAATGAGAGAGAATGAGAGAAGGGGAGAGAATGAGAGAGAATGAGAGAATATGGGAATGAGAGACGGGATGGATGGCTGGATGCATGAATGAATAAATAAATAAAAATGAATGAATGAATGAATGTGTGAATGAATGGATGGATAACATTTTCAATGCCATTTCACTTTGTGAAATGTCTATAGATTTTTTTAAAATACTTTATAATTTTCATTTACCCGTTCGTGTAGTCGACTTTTTTGCGCCATCACCACCCCCGATCTTCATTCAGTCTCACTCTTTTCCTTTTATAAATTGTTATCCTTCCTTTATTTCAGAAAAAACCATTTCTGGATGAACTGAAAACGACTTTTAGTAATTAATAATGCAAATAAAATAGTATGCCTTTTATTTTCTAGTTACAATACAAGTAAATTTCATGCAACTCCCACCCTCCACCTTTTACACGATTTAATTATCCATATTGTATATTTATTTAATATTCCATTTCGCACGATTGTCTGAAACCATTCGAAAGACCCTTTTCTATCTTCAGAGGCCTATCTGTGCCTGCAAAGGTCTTTCTTCTGGTGCAATATGTGTGCGATGGTTTTATGGTCTTGAAGTTTTCATGGATGGAACGCAACGAAAATTTGTTTTCGTAATTTTATTTCTTCATTTTTATTTTTTTACATTTTTTCATATTTAAATTTTAAAATAATAAATTTGATAATATCAAACCCTGAAAGAAATGAAAATGAGGAAATGACAATAGAAAAATAAATTTGTGTCCGTTCTGTTTGCGAATTACAGCTCTCTCTGCAATGTCCCCATGAAGGTCTGGCTGTAAAGCACAAGTCCATTGCCTAAGGTATGTATCTGTGCTTCGCAGAGAGCAAGCTGCAAAGAGAAAGCCGGTCACCGGTGCAAGGATTCCAGAGTAGCTTCGTGGAAGATCTTCCCAAGCAGATTGGACAAGAAACTGTGGTTCGTAAAGAGCTACGGATGCAAAATCTTTGCAAGCTCATTTGTATCCTTTCATGCCTGCGAAGATTTTCTTTTCGGTGCAATATGCTTGCGGCCATCCAACACGAAGATGCCTATGAAGATCTTGAGTCTCGTTGCGAACCATAGCATTCTCTACAATATGCCTATCAAAATCTTGCTGAGATACACAAGTACGTTGCATAGCGCAAGAATGCAAGACTTTACAAGCTACGGTTCGCAAAGTAACACAAGATCTTTGCAAGCATCTTTGTGAAAGATTGTAGCAGGGATACTGCACCGGAAGGAAAATCATCGCAGGAATAATGCGATATTAGTGTACCTGCGATGATATTGCCTCCGTTGCTTTGTATAAACCAAACCTTCTTCTGCAATGGGCCTGCACGGACCCTGCTGCGAAGCACAAGTACACTGTATTGTATGTGAAACTGTGCTTCGCAAAGAGCAACGGATGCAATATCATCGCATACTCATTTGTATCCCTTCGTGCCTGCGAAGATTGTCTTTTTGGTGCAATATGCCTGTGACAATCCAGCACAAAGATGCCTACGAAGATCTTGTGTCTCTTTGCGAAGCATAGCTTTCTCTGCGATATGCCTGTCAAAATCTTATTGCGAAGCGCAAGTATATTGCATAGCGCATGAATGCAAGTCTTCGCAAGCTACAGTTCGCAAAGTAACACATGTTCTTCACAGGCATCTTTCTGAGAGATCGTAGCAGGCATAGTGCATCGGATGGAAAATCTTCGCAGGAACAAAGTGATATAAGTTTACCTGCGATGACATTGCCTCCATTGCTTTGTACAAACCAAACCTTGTCATGCAATGTGCTTGCACAAATCCTGCTGTGAAGCACAAATACATTATATTGTGGGTGAAACTGTGCTTCGCAGAGAGCTTGGTCTCCTGCTGCGCATTTTTCTTTGCAAAAAGCCAGATACGCTTATGTGCATATATAGAGCCATTACAGGCTTCTTTGCACTGTGAGCAAGTTTTTACTTACCTTGAAATACTGCAACGTTCTCCACATGAAACATTTTGTTGCCTTAAGCTTCGACGGAACTCCAAATAATGACACTGATGGTTCTTTCGTGTTCCTCCGCAGTCCTTTGCAGGTGGCATGAACTTTTCTCCTACACATTATCGTCATTGAGTGGCAAAAACTCAAGTGACACACGGAATCTGAAAAAAGTCATAAATTATTGGTCAGTTTTCTCACTCACCGTGCTCTCGAGAAAGTATATTTTAACCTCACATCAATTTGTGAGATTTCGCATATACTTTATCGCGAGTAGAGCTACCGGTAACAAAAATCGCAAACAAAAAGAATAAGTAAAAACACACAAAAAACAAATAGAAGTAAAGGAAAATAACTCTACGAAAAAAAGAACGGGTACAATGAGTACATACCTCCACGTCGCTCGCGGTTCGCCAGATAAATCGCACGATAAAAATATTTTCAGTAATATCGTCGCACGTAATACATCACACAACTTGTTGCAACAATTAGATTTTTGAGCGAGTTCGCACATCGCCATTTTTGAACTGTCAAATTCTCAGTGCACGCCAATCGGCCATGGGGGCCTCGGCGGAATTCACGGGAACTCAGTTCCCAAATGTCGAGCGAGATTTCCTCTGAATCGTCAACATTTACCTACTATTTACGACTTTCCACGGATTTCCTAAAATATGCGGAGGAATGAAATGATTGAGGTGCCAAAATACGTTTTTTTAACGTGGCTACACGTTTCTTCTTCTTTCCAAGTCGTGGCTTTAGCCAAACTTTCTATTTTTCATCATTTCCATCACGAGTTCAGCATAGTAATTCAATCTACTTTTTATTTCTTCGATTCAAGAAATCTAATGAAAAGACAGCCGTTCGTTTATCAATTTTATATTGTCTCGTCAAATTTCATGAGATTCTGAAGAGCCGTTTCGGAAATCCGTGGGTATCTACTATCGCGATCTGCCATACCGACCGCGATGAGGTACCATTCCCTCTTAAGAAAAAAATTGAGAACTTCGAAAACAATTCTAATCTGTTTAAATTTGTAACATTTTTCAAGGAACAATGGTAACTCGTTATTGCTACGCTTCGGCTTTTGCGCACCATAATTTCACTCATCTTTAATTGCATTGATTAAAAGGTGATTGATCTTTAGTTGCGTTGATTAAACGGTGAGGTTGACGTCGAAGACAAAGAATGTAACGGAAGGCCGAAGGTGTACCAAGAAGCAGAATTAGAAGCATTGAAGGGAAATTCGCTATTCGGGAATTATTGTCTTGTCCTCTTTTTGAATTTGATTGGGGAATAGGAGATGCAAGCTCGCAACAGTGAGCGGACGAATCTTGCGTGGAAAACAGAGGGGGGGGGGGGGTGGCCTCGTTCAAAGAGACGCGACGAACAATCGTCACCGTGTAGTCAGATCTTGGGGGTCACACCACTGTAGAATTAAATAAAAAATGTTTTTTTTTACTTGACTTAAAAGATGCTTTGAACCATCTAGACTAAGGGGGAAAAAGTTTGGTACCTGTAAAACAAGGTCCGCAGGCCCGTATGGGTCTGCGGTGACAGTGGCTGGCCCGTATGCGAGACATCGACCGTGTGCTCGAAACACGGTCGATGTGTTTCGGGCCAGCACTGTCTCGTCTCGAGCGGTTGTAATTTCTTATATGGACTTTCCATACATATGCACTCACTTGTCAACTCCGTAGCATCACCAGATCGGCTCGCTCGCAAGAGTTGACAAGTGAGTGCATATGTAAGGAAAGCCCATCTAAAAAAAGACAACCGCTCGAGGCGAGGAGGTGCTGATCGGGCGCCGGGTTGATAAGTGAGCGACGACCTTAACTCCAACAATTTTCATTATTTTCACTCCCAATTTTGAGTACATGTTTAAAATAACATTCCAAAGACAAATAAGTACGGGATTTTCCATGAGTTAGTTATAACATTAGTTATTACCAAATGATTGTCCTTTTTTTCTGCCGAAAATTAAGTTTTTGGTTTAATGCTTGCCAATTACACAAAAAAATAATATTTTCACAATCCTCTACGTATGTCTCTAGCTATACTCGTGTAAATTAATAGAAATTTTTAAATTTTATTCTAAAATCAAATTTGCGTCAGCTATACTGCGTGTCGCAGAGCGTTTCAAATTCAACATGCCTCGCCAGAATGGCTCCAGTGTCACCTTTTGGCATAACTTTTTAATATAAATTTTATTTTGTCCACTTGAAGATATGACTAATAACATCCTTGAATATTAATGTTCTCTTATTTGTCCTTCTACCAAAAAAAAAACCCAAACAAACTCAATTCTGGACGTTTACAGTGGTGTAAGCCCTTATAGTAAAACGAGCGTGGGCTCTTGATTTCTATCGATTTTGTTCAAATTTTAACCAGACATTTTTCATATCATTATGCAAGTTTGAGTGAAATTTTAGAACAGTTGACTATTTAGATTGTGAGATAATGGATTTTTTAATAGCAACTTTTAACCCTATAGGGTCTGCATTGGCCGAAAGTCAGGTAACATAATTCGGCGTACCATTCTATTGTGTTTATTAATTTTGAAAACAAAAATACGATTAGATGGCAAACTAGTTAGGGAACGAGTGGAAAACGTTTGAATTATCTTTACTATTCAGTCTTGCTAAAGACATTCAGTAATGACAGAATAACTCTCGGTAAAAAATATTTGTCCCCTATAATCAGAAGACATTATGCAACACCGCAGAACAGTACTGTTCAGTATTTCGAGAAAAAAGATAATTATCGTGTTCCTAAAGTTAAAAACTTTTAACGTGAAGAAAAATATTTGCGTTATAAACTTTTTATAGAGGACAAATATTTTTTACGGAAAATTACTGTCTAAATTTCAATGCAGACCCTACAGTGTTAAAAGTTGCAATTTTAAAACCCATTATCTTCGAATGCAAATAATCGACTGCTCTGAAAATTCACTGAAACATGCATAATGATATGAACAATGTCTAGTTAAAATTTGAATAAAATCTACAAAAATCAAGAGCGCACGCTTGTTCTACCTTAACGCGTTCAACCGTTGACCATTAAATTCTGTTGGGCTGGAGGTTTCGACCCGTTGACTCTGAGTATGAGATGATGGTAATCGTAACCATTGAGATGCAAGAAGGCCCTAGCGTCCTCGCTCTTTGTTTTGAAACGTACGTACATAAGTGAAAGGCCTTGCACAGATTGGTGGTGCGATCCATGGCGAGACATTGTTTCTGAACGAAGCCGAAGGGTTCGACTAGTTCCTTGAGAACAGCCTCGCTGGTGCTCTAGGAGAGATTGGAGACATCGGTGATATCCTCGCGACACTCGGACTGTATATTGTAGCCGCGACGATTGACGCGGTTTTGTCATCCTCGGCAGTACGTACTTGCTGCCCTGGATAAATCCGATGGTCCATCTAGATGATAAATCCGACGCTACATTAGTTCTGGTTCCTACATGATAGCCCAGGTACCGTAGCCACCATGTGTGTGCGTACGGCATCGGTACCAGTATTAGTATGGTGAGGATACAGAACCGGTATATTTTACTATTGCACAGTGTACCGGTACCATACTCGTAACACGTACATTTGCGTGCAGCGGTGTACTACCATACAGGTACACCGTAGGATACCATCTCTGTACGCCATAGTACGCTCAGTCAGGGTTAAGCTATCGAGGAATCGCCACAAGTCCACAAATCATCCGTGTTTGAGACGTGACAGTTTAGCGTTCGTAGGCAAAGGGTGTTGAACTTTCGTGCCTCATTTTGGTCGCACACTGGTCAGGAAATCGAGGATTTCGAGGGGTAATGACAATGGCTACGGATCATCGGAAAATATGCTATCTGCGATTTTTTGACGAATATATACCGAGGTATTTCTGCGAAGAACAAATAAACTTGATTTTCTTGCATCCGAGCCGTTGGCTATTTGACACACCGGCGAGCGGGAAAGCAATGCGAGGGAGATAATTTTTAATATTATTGCGATCGAGTGGTGTTCACCTGTGTTCAAGACGTACCCAGTTATCGACATGGTCACGACCCAGTCATCGACAACATTTATTTATATGTATATCTTTTTACTATCGCGAATATGTGTATGACGATTACTGGTCTGTGGCTCTTTCAGACAAGGCGAATTACGGACCCAATATTTCTTTTCTGATTTTCTATAAACTGATATTCGATTCGTAAGATTCTTTTTTTGCTAACATTGTCCCAGTTCTCGTCAACCGTGGCGATTAATCGGCAGAGTGTTTATGTTGCTGGACCGTTATATATGAAAACTCGTTGAAATTAACATAACATTATAATTTTTTATGATGAACGCAAAATTAAGATCCTTGTTAATCACTTCAAGGAAAACTTACTTCGCGCAAGTCCACGGGCATTCTCAGATCACCTGAGATGTGACATGATTCACGTTAACCTCCTAATGAAGGATTCGGCCGAAATGACAGCTAGACGTCGTAGCGGAATGTATGTAATTCGATTATTCTTGAATACGTATACTTACGGTTGTGAAAATGTAATACAACATAGTAAATACCTCCTAGGAGCTAATATAGCACAGGTCTACACGAAGGACTGATTTTTATCTTAAAATACTTATTTAATACATGACGATCACTAGGACCCTGACGGCCACTGGGCGATTACGTTAATATTTTTCGTAATTTTTTTCGTTCAAGTGGTCAAAATCATAAAGTTTGTAAATGAGTGCGTAAAAATTATTGTGTAGTTCTATATGCAGACATAATTAACTCAGCAAAATCCTACGAACCTTTGCAAAAAAGGCCTTTTTCATGAATTTTTTTAAAGAAAACTACAAAAAAATTTTAATCGATCAATATACCATCTTAAACAACACATCTTGAAGAACTTTCAGTAATTTTTTTATTGAAAAATATTACATTGTTTAGTGGCAAATGGCCGTCAATGAAATAATGTTTTTACATACACGGTTTGCGGTGACCAACATTGCGGCGAAGTGGATCATCTGAAGAAAAAAATGCGGATGGATTTAGTCAAATATAAGTATAAACTAGTCTTTAATCGAAGGATTTTAAAAAATATTCATTTTTCACAAAATGGCGGACAGTCAAAGTTAATGGTTCGATTTTAACGAAAAAAACGGCCGTTTTTTAGCTATAAAACGGCCATTTTTTTTTCGAAAAAAAAATCGAACGATTAAAGACTACATTTTTATGTATTAAATAAGCCTGCAAAATTTCAAGAAGATCGGTTCATTAGTGTTCGAGTAATCTTGGTCACCGACTTCAGAAATGCCATTTTGAGAAAAACGCGTTTAAAGTTTCAATTTCCGGTCGTTTACACAACGGATTCTTCTCTTTCAACGCTCATATCTCGATCAATTTTGTTCGGATCGACTTGAAATTTTCAGGACATATTCTCAGATACTTATACTTCAAAAAAATGCAATAAAAAAATCGATTTTTTCAAAATCGCAAGTGGGGGTAACCCTTTAAGGCCTTATATACCTTTGGATGGTCAGAAAACCAGGCTTTTTGGGATTTGAAAAAAAATACTAATAAAGCAATCAAAACGAGGTTTAAAGGGTTTATTTCACATATCTGTAAGTATCTCCAACGAGCGGACTCGTTGGAGTAGCACATGTGCATCCAAAAGAAATTTCTTTTCCTCGTAATCTACATGAGTTTTGCTACCGAAGTACACACGATTGTTATAAAATATTTATTTTTGTACATTTGGCCCCATTTTAAGAAAGTCGCATTTTCGACTGAAACAACGGCCTTTGTTCGTTTCCAAAAACCGCAATTGTTAATCCATTGTAGAAATCGTGTGTACATCGCTATAAAATGTATCTAAGAAGTTGTATATGAAATTTGAAATCAATAAGTCAAAAAATGCAGGACCTGCGAGTTCGCCCGATTTTGAAAACATTTCTTCATCGAAATCGCGTTTAAAGTTTCAAAACCATTTTCTACATGTCTTATAAAAAAAAGTCCACCTAAAATAATTTTTGCATATTATTTTCGGCATTTTTATACATAATTTAAGTCAATAAAAAAAAAAAAAAATTTTCCAAAGGTATATAAGGCCTCAAAGCAGTGTGAATGCATGTGACGATTAGTGGGACGTTCCTATGGCGATTACCAGACCAACTATCATGGCGGCATGATGATGACTCGTACAATAGCAGAAATAGCATCTTATAACCTTTACGAAATATTTTCTCGAAAACTGTACCAGGCACGGGAATTTCACAACGACCTTCTTCGTAATAGAAAACTGATTAAGAACGACCTAAAATAACTTTTACTCACTTTCCTAGTTGAGCTGTATAAATTTGCAAAGTCAAACGATCTGCCTAAGGTGACGATTACTGGGCCATCTACCTCATAGGGCAAAAAAGACCGCTATCACAGTGTTATGCATATTTTTATCTCATCGCTGAGCGAAATTTTTCCCTATTTGGTTTGGTCTCTTGTACGTCCTTCTAGTGTATGTTTATTTCATTCGCCGGCTCATTGTTCGGTTGAGAAAAATCGCATGCCAAGATGGCTCGAAAACATTTTTTTTCTTACCTCGGAAAGTTGATATTAAAAGACATTTAAAATAGTTTTTCACAACGAAAAATAGCTGACAAATTTGGAGTGAGCAAAATGCAAGTGTAGAAACTGTCAAGAAAGTTTTGCGAGTCTGGTTCTGTTAGGGACAGGGAAAAAAGGAAAGAAACAGGCAAAAATGTATCGCGACGATTCGTGTATCCTACGATGATGCATCCTACGGGAATGCAAGAAAAATCCATGTTGAATAGAGGGGGCTATTCAAGAAAGCCTTCAATTAAATCTGTTGCATGGAACGATTCGGTGCGGACTTCGTAAAACTAATTTTCATAACCAAATTGCTGGTAAACTGCCTTTTATTAACAAGCGCATTTAAAATAAATCGTTCACGATTTGCAAATAAATGTTTGGACAAGCCAATTGTGTTTTAGCAAAAGGTTATTTGGTCCGACAAGAGCAGATTTGAATTGGTTTTATCGAAAAAGGAGAATGAGAGTGGGGAGAGAAACCGGCGAAGAACACCAAGAGCGTCAAGTACAGCAAACTGTAAAACACGGAGGCATTAATATTGTGGTTTGAGGATGCTTTGCTTGGTCGAGAGTAGGCGAATTAGTAAAAATCAATGACATATTAACGGCTGATGAGAACATTGGTGTCCCCCACGAAAATTTATAAACGTACTTGTTGGATGAGAAGATTTTATTTGCCAATAGGACGACCCCAAGCACACAATAAAAAAAAAACACTACAGTTCGTAAAATCCAAGAAGATAAAAAATCTTAAATGGCCACCACAATCACCTGATTTGAATTCCATCTATCATTCAAAATGCATTAATGCTGTTTTTCTATTATCTTCTTATCTTATTTTGTTATGTTTATTGAGTTCGTCTTTGATTTATGTTTTCATCTTTCTTTTACTCGAAAAGAGTTTTTATTTTTATTGGCGTATTTTAATTTGCCGGCTATTTTGTTTTTATGCTCTACATTCCATCCCATGGCATCTTATATTGTTTATTTTAGTTTAAAAAAAATGGAATCCTCATTTCTTTAATTTCTATTGATTTTTGTTTCACATCGAATCCTTATATCTTTCATTTCTATTTATTTCTGTCTTATATTGAATCTTTATTGCTCTTCAATTTCCATTAACCTCATATTTGTGTTTTATCTCGAATGTTTTTTATTCAATTTCGGTTAATTTTTTTCTTATTTCATGTGTACCTTTATATTCTCCCGAAAGTTCACCGGCGTATAATAAACATTACCAATCTCTCTCTCTCTCTCGCTCTCCCTTCCCTATTTGATTGAGATCTGAATCATATATGGTTATTCTCGCCCTATTTTTTCTTTATTATTGTGGATGTTGGCTGTGTACCTTCTATCCTTAATTTTGTGTTATTTTTCTTTCGCTTTTTTATTCCTTATATAGTCCTGTATGCAAGTTATATAGCTCCCTATATGTTTATGTTATTTTAGTTGCTTTGTTGTGTGATTTATGTATTTTTTATTTAACTATTGTTGTTTCTTATTCTCGTCTCTTATATCTATTGTTCAGCCCGTCAATTTGGCGTTCGAAGGTTTAAAAAAATGGTTTTGAAGTGAGTTCTGAATCTATTATGTATTTCTCTAGAGTTCCTTCTTATTTTTAAGAAGAGTTCTGGCGATTTTCCGATTTTCGATACCATTCCAGTTACTAATGAGATTATTCGGAGAATAATGAGAAACTAATGAGATCATTCGGGGCTCATCAAAATCAGTTCGCGGATGAGTTCCTGGCCTGTTCTCGGTTTCTCTAGAGTTCCTGAACATGTTCAGGAACAGTCCTGGCAATTATTCAACTGTTGTTACCATTGGTTAATCAACTGTGATACAAATCGGATGATTCAAGGTTCATAAAAACAGTTCTGGGGTGAGTTCCTGATCTGTTCTCTGTTCGTGCACATTTTTAGGAAGGGTTCTAGCGATTATCTCATTTTCGATAACCTTCGTTAGTTAATTGTGATAATAATCGGATACTTTTGGCGTTCGTCAAAATTCGTTCCAGAGAAAGTTTTTGGTCTTTTTTCGTTTCTCTGAAGTTCCGGCACATATTCAGAAAGAGATAATCTTTCTAATGATTGTCAAGAGCGAAGGTTATAGAAATAAAAATTAGATAATCACCCGAATTCTTCTTGAAACCTGCAGGTGGTCTGCTAGAATTGATTTTTATAACCTGCAAACTCGCTATTGGCGCCTCAATCAATCAATTGATGCTCTCGAAATTATGGCTAATACATGATTTTAGGGAGGGGAGAGTCCCCGAAATATATGTACGATATCTTGGCATTACTAGATCATGTCTAAACAAGTTTAAGCATAACCTAGTCATGC
Source organism: Ophion obscuratus (assembly GCA_964007375.1). Classification (NCBI taxonomy): domain Eukaryota; kingdom Metazoa; phylum Arthropoda; class Insecta; order Hymenoptera; family Ichneumonidae; genus Ophion; species Ophion obscuratus. The sequence goes on from OZ023314.1 coordinate 50,762,775, forward strand.
GAAATCTTCTAACAAGAATCCTAGCGTTATCCAGTTCCATATTATTGAATATAGATAGAGGCCAGAACTCTCGATATTAATTATCAAGGGCTCTAAAGAATATCGAGTTGCATTGAAAAGTATTATCAGAACTCCTAGAACTATGGGTAAACGGAGTGTCACGTTATTATTGTGAGAGATTGTGGTTGCTCGAAATTCAGTAATAATTACCACAACTCTTGTTAAAATATTAAGGAACTCTAGAGAAATACAAAACAGATTCAGAACTCACTTCTGAACTATTTTTCAAAAACCTTCGAATGCCAACTTAACCGGCTTTGCATTGTTTGGGTTTAATCAAACCCGAACAAACTGTTCTTTATTTTTATATTTTTATTTTTATTACGTATATGTATTTTGTTGCCTAAAGAAATATAGCAAGGCATATATTAAACCTTCAACCATACTCTCTCTTTCTGTCTCAAGCAAACCCAAACAACCTATTGTTCATTCTTATCGCTTTATTCTTGTCGTTTACATGTATCTTGTTGCCTAAAGGTTTATACCTAGGCACATAATGAGTCTAGGTCAATCAATCCGTCAATCAATCAATCAATCAATCTCTCTCTCCCTCTCTGTTCGTCCTCCATACCTACAGGTTTCTACTCCCGCGATTACTACAGTAGCCCAGCTCCTGTGATCTTCTTAAAGGGGAAGCGTCCGTGGAATTTTACTTTTATTTTTCCTTCCCCAGGTAGGAGCATCGTTGCCGCGTATAATTCTTCAAGCGCCCCTTTTCACCAGAGACCTCCATTTTCTTGCTTCATTCGGGTATAAACGCATGCACACATACACACGTGCCTGTACGCATGTACACATAGACGTGTGTCTGTCTATGTGTGTGCGGCGGTCGCTCGCGCGGTATGCCTATATATATTTATATAAATGTTCATGCATCGCACGTGCGCCACATAAATGCCAAATTTCCTTCGCGTGCTACCACTGTCCCCTACTCCCCACTCCTTTCACCCCCTCTTGAGGCGGCAGCATGGAAGCGCGATTCGTCACGACAGCTCCACGAATCGAATCTCCCCGTCCTACAGAAGGCTAGTGCAACTTACGCACGCGTATGTGACATCCGTGAACGCATTTTTTTCATCACTCTGCCTGCATAATTCCAGGTTTGTGGAAGCTATGCGAACGGGCGCAATTTTAAGGACGGAATTTGGCTTCTTTGGGATGTGACGAGGTTGGGAAGGGGTGACAAATTTCATACAAACGTTTTATTTGGAGGGAAGTTCAAGAGAGGTTAGGTTGGAAAAAACGCTGCAACGTTTATCATGCACTATCTGTTTTGTAGAAAGGTGATTATAAGCTTGTTTCTCTAGAAAAAAAGAGAAAGAAAGAGATTTAATTGGGCTCCGCCTTAAAGCATGTTTCGGCACAAATAAATAAGAAAATTCCGGATACAATGAGCATATCATTCAAAAAATTCAAATAGTCATAAAAACATGCATCGCAAAATAAGTAATAGAATATATAAAGTGATATGAAGGATATGAAAAGTAAATGAAAACCGAAAAAAAAATCAGTATAAAATAACGGTAAGAATCAAAATAAAATAGTACGGATAAGCCACTGAGCACGACGAACACGATAAGTCCCTCATTCATAAGTGCAGCCCTTTAACCCTTTAACGGCCACGCCAATTTCTGGATGGCTCAAAATCATTTCCTCTGGTAGTATAGCTGAAAAAAGGGTTAAATATAAATATCCAACCATAATTTTGTCCATAAGGGCCTGGGAAGTAGTATTTTCGGACTGTAGCAAATTTGCTACTAATATTTTCACTCGCTTGGATCGAACTATTATTCTACTTCAATCAAAAATCTTCAAAGCCTAGCTCGTCCAGTCAAGCTTCCGTTACACAGTTCTATAAACAAATATTTCACGAATGTCCATTTACTTACTTTTTTGGACAAAAAACGGACAGCAGATCAAATGCTGGCGCAAGCGTCGTAAATTTTGACGACAACATTGTTGACATATTAACATAATTCATATGTTAACGTTTGAATTTCAAGCTATCCCGGCATTTGTAGATGCATCTAGCATAGATTGATGGAACTGTGAAGTAGCTTGTCCGCTATAGCGTTCTTACGCTTTTACCGACGGGGTCAAAGTGACCGTAGCAAATTTGCTACAATGGCAGTTAAAGGGTTAACCCTCTGCGGCATAGTGTAACACTAGTGTTACACCTAATTCAATTTAGATTTTGGCGATTCAAAAGTGTTTTTTAATTACATATGGCGGTTGTAAATGCGTTTCAAGGTTCCTAGGACTTCAATAACTACCCGCGTAGAAATTTTGATGGGGCCCAAATCAGGGCCCGTTCAGGTTGCCTGACTACTCTGTTAGGGCACTAATAAGGCAGCCTAATAGGGCCCTATAAGGAAATGTAACGTTGTGTCACATATGGGCCTGACCTGGTTGCCTGATCAGGCCCCTATCAGGTTACCTGATCAGAAAGCAATGCATATAATATTTCAAAAATCCAAAATGGAATGAACCATTCAATTTAGAGTTCTACTACAATGATTTTGTATCATAATTCGTCATTCCCTGGCCTGCTGAAATGTTTTTGTTCGAAGAAAATCTTTCGCCTGTATTGGAATCGAACCTCGTACCTACCTACCCAAAGCTACGCACGCTGCCCCTATGCTACCGAGTGCTTGTAACATCTTGGTCCCAGATATGTCATACGAAACCAAATGAATTCCTATAATTATTTGTTGTATCACATAAAGTATATCAATTAGTGAATATAATTGTGACAATTAACCAGGTTTATCGAATAACATGCTATAGATTTTTTAAACTTAACCGTGTGTGTGTGTGTGCGTGTGCGCGTCTGCGTGTGCGTGTGTGTGTGTGTGCGTGCATGCGTGTGCGTGTGAGTGTGTGTGTGTAATTCCTCTCTCTCTCTCTCTCTCTCTCTCTCTCTCCTCTCTCTCTCTCTCCTCTCTCTCTCTCTCTCTCTCTCTCTCTCTCTCTCTCTCTCTCTCTCTCTCTCTCTCTCTCTCTCTCTCTCTCTCTCTCTCTCTCTCTCTTCACCTTACAAAGCTGCCGGAATCTTCTAACACGCATCCGAGTTGTTTTTTGTCGTGGCAGTCCATAGCACCTTTTTTTAAATGGAATTCAGGAATGCATCGATACTCCGAAGCTACGATGCTGTAAAATCGAAGTTTCCACGTGGAAAATAAGAGGTTATGTGCATCTATCGACCGCTGAGGCAGTTATAGGGCAAGCCTTGGTAGGGCCTTATCGGGAAAAGCCTTAGTAGGGCCACATTAGGGACAGCCTTCTGAGGCCCTATCATGGAAAGCCTTAGCAGGGCCTATCAGGGCAAGACTTGGTAGGGCCGTATCGGGGAAAGCCTTAGTAGGATCTTATCAGGGACGGCCTTAGTAGGGCCATTTTAGTATAGCCTGATTTAGGGCCTAAATACTTCCGGCCCGATCGGGGCCTGATCCTGGTCAGGCTAACCCTAAGAAATTTCTACACGGTTACTAGAACATACCAATTAAATTTTTATTTTTCACGTAGTGGATGTCTTCAATAACGAAAGTGCAAAAAAAACGTGCACGTAAAGAAAAATTCATGCTTTAAAGGGTTAAAAATCCCAAAATAACACAAACACCAAAATAAAAAGATAAGGGGGGGGGGGGCTTGTGATTGGGACCATATCTGAGGAACGGAAATTTACGATAATCAATTTCTTGCTCCGGCCGATTTCATTTACAACCGTACACCCACGCATGTATGTAACTGTATCATGCTCTATAATCGTAATTGTTCACGCGTCTAGGGACATTGGAAATACCTCTCAGTCAACTGTGACGGCATATCACAAATCTGATATATATATCACAAATCGGAAATATATATACATATGTGTCCTCGATGTACGTCCGGAAATAGTGGAAAATCGAGGAAACTCATATACGTATAGAGGATTTAGAGCATTATATATAGACTCCCATTTCTGTTTTTTTATCCTTCCGTACGGAGCAGCTCAGCAGCAGAGAACCCCATCTTTTAGCACCTCGAGGTTCTTCCTCCACCCTTTTCACCCTGTCGGTTTCCCTACAGTTCCCACTTTCTCGACCCTCTCTTCCTTTCGCTCTCTGCACTTGGCCCGATATCCATGCAGGCTCGGGTGTCATCGCGCATTGTTTCTTAATGTCTCCTTATTAAATGCTTTCTCTGTTGACTTTCGTCTATTTGCGCTATACCAGCTCCCGATATTTAACGAGACAGACTTGGGTTTCCCCGTCCTCCGACAGCTCCGCGCTAGAGCTGTCTGGCTTGGGCTCCCCGAGTTCGACCCAGCCTCGATCCACCAGCCCGGATCCCAACCCACCACCAACCCTGTAATACGAGCGACAGGGATTTAAAGGGGATATCCTGCACTAGGGTACGTAGGGGACACGAACAGTGGGCGCCCTTGTGCACGATACCCAGTCTTTTCCGTTGATGCAAACACTGATAGTGGACACATTCAAGCACTGCACTTTGGTACACCAGACGACTGTCACATGTGGCCGAAAATTCCACGCACCCTTCAAAATCTTGCGCACCCACACCCACAAGTCACTCCCAATAGATCGTGTACGAAAAGTTGAAGACCGGAGGCTGCGCGTCAGCTGACGATCAAGGTTATTTTGGCTTGTTGCATCATCGACGAGACTAAATGACTTGACGCGGAATCGTTGACTTGTAATAATATGGATAGCGAACTGTGTCATAAGGGGCACTGCTAACTTGGCTCGTTGTTAGCTCTCGAAAAACCCGCTCCCAATATGACAAATACCAGTTAACCACTCTCTTGCCTTTTCAACCGCAAGTCTCGAACGGCTAATTCCGTTTCCACCAAAAAGTACTAACCGGAATGGAAACTCTCAAAATCGCCAACCTTCTTGGGGCCTGTCGCATTTTTGCACGAGGGCATCGAGCCTCACTTTTTTGGACTTGGTGCCTTTGAATTTCATACGCACCATGGTCGATCGAAATCATCACGAAAATTTCTTCATTGCAATGGATTTAAGGTCGGGACGAAACTCGCTTGCTATTTGGTCACTGATGACTGTTTTCTCCTGTTCTGTCTGGGGCCACCGACATTAGGCATGAGCCGCGCCAGTGTAGTAGCCACCGCAGAGGCCTTTCTGCTGATCTGCTCGGTTTGCTCTTTAAGGTTCAGCCTCGAGTCGAGAATCACACCCAGATACCGAATGAACGGTTGGGATGTGATTTCGGCGTTTCCAACCCCGAGCGTCACGGTTTCCATCACCTTCCTGCTGGATACGGGGAGTACTTCTGTTTTGTGGGCTGCAAGCTGCAGTCCAAGAGAAGACATCCATTCCGTTATCTTGGCGAAAGCTTCGCCAAAAGCGGTGATTTGCTCCACGAATTTGGCGGTGACAATCAGCGCCGCGTCATCTGCGAACGCTACGATGGACACTCCTTTCGGAAATTGTAATAGCAGCAGATCATTGTACGTGATGATCCACATAAGCGGTCCAAGTTGACGTCGAGGGCGACAACTGCGCAGTACTTCTCAGACTCTCTTGTCCATCGTTTCCCCCGCAGTCGACTCCTGCGCCTGCTTCACCACTGTGTTAATGGCATCCAGAGTAGAACGCTCCATTTTGAAGCCAAACTGGCCCTCCAACAGTAGAGGGTCCACGACCTTCTTAATCCTCTTATGGATGATGTGCTCGAAGATCTTTTCGGCGGTATCCAGCATACAGAGCGGACAATAGGAAGAAGGTTCGTCCGGTGGCTTCTTCCCTTTCGGGAGGAGCACTAGCTTCTGTCACTTGCACTTGTCCGGGAAGATTCCTTCCTTAAGACACGCATTGTACATGCCCAGGAATATTGCCAGTGCCAACTTGATCGCTGCTTTGAGTGCGATATTCGGTATCCCATCCATGCCGGCGGCTTTATTGTTGCCCACCCTGGCAGTCGCCGTAAGAAGCTCTTCTTCAGTAATGGATGAGATGTCCTCATCCACGTCCTCCTCGAGCTGGTAGTCCTCCTCGGGTTGCTCAGGAAACAAATGTGTAACAACCTTTTCCACCAGGCCTGCGTCCACAGGCGATGGCATTGGCTGGCTTTTCAGCCGAGTCATTACCACTTTGTACGGCCTGCCCCAGGGAGCATCTTCTCCCTCGCTGAGCAGTTCGCCCTAGCTGTCAACCTTACTCCGCTTGATAGCCTTTTTAAGCTTCAAGCACGCCTTCCTGTGCTGTTCTTCCAAATCGGGGAACGAGCGTTTGTCTCGAGCTCGTTGTGCTAGGCGGTGAGTTCGATGACATTCCCTTCGGAGGCCGGCAATTTGTTCACTCCACCAGTGTACCACGGATCGGAAGTCGACATCACGTTTCCGTGGCATTGTGGCATCGCATGCTTCGGTGACCCTCTGCATGACTACCTCGACCTTCTCGGTTGCACTTTCCGCTGCGAGGGGGCTGGTGTCAAAAATTTGACGAAACAAGTCCGCGTCAAATATTGTCGCTTTCCAGCCCTTCTCGTTTGTCTTCGGTGCCTTCGCTGATCTGCTGAAGTCTCCGCGAATCTCCCAGAAAATCGCTTGATGATCACTGTGAGTGTAGATATCACTGACTACTCAGTGGCACTGGTTTCCTCTCACCAGGCTACTACTCACAAAAGTGAGGTCCACTATAGAGGAGGCTTTACCTTTAACAAAAGTGGGCTTTGTACCGGCATTATGTAGTACTACATCTAATAAAGGCGTAATCTCAAGCAGGGCTTGGCCCTTCCTGTACGTCGCTTTACTACCCCATTCTATAGCCCACGTGTTGTAATCTCTGGCTATGGCTACCGGGAAGCGTTATTTAGCGTCTGCGACTGAGTTGTCCAGAAAATTCTCAAACTCATCAATCGTCAGGCTAGTCGTCGCGTAACAACTGTAGAAATTAATTCCTTTGGCTTTTATTCTTACGAAATCAGATTCCATCCGACTCGCAAGATCCTGAAATGGAAGCTTTCCGCAGGACCAAATTGTGGCGTTCCCACTTGCGTCAGATTCCCGTGTCAGTGAAGTTAGCAGAGCATTTGCCAGCAGATCAAAATTCAGTGAGAGTTCTCTTGGCATGCAGTTGAGTTCTATAGTTCTTGATGGTTTTTAGCAATAGTTCTGGTGATTTGGACCAAAAAAAGGAGATTGAAAAATGCTCTGCTAACTTCCCGTAGCAGATCATTTTGCAGAAAACCATAAATTGCGGGAGTTCTTTGTACATGCGGATGAGTTCTATAGTTCCTGATAGTTTTTAACAATAGTTCTGGTGGTTTTAGCAAAAAAAAAGTTACGAAATTTTTTTTTTTTTGTATCTTCCTATAGAAATATGCGGATGGATAGGCGTGAGTTCCAGGTCTTTTTTGGGAGGGATATTATTGTTTTAGTATTGTTTGATGTATTTGAGAATAGTTCTGGCTTCCAGCTATTTTGAAATAATTATTAAAAATGTTTATCAGTATCTCAACTATACAAGGGTGCTCTGCTGATGGATAGGCGTTAGTTCCAGGTGCTTTCTGTGTAGGATATTATAGTTTTGGTACTGTTTGATGTATTCGAGAATAGTTCTGGCTTCCAGTCATTTTCAATTAATTATTAAAAATGTTTATCCGTATTTCAACTATACAAGGGTGCTCTGCTGATGGATAGGCGTTAGTTCCAGGTGCTATTAGTGTTAGATATGATAGTTTAGGCATTGTTTGATGGATTTGATAAAAGTTCTGACTTTCTGCTATTTTCAAATAATTGTTAAAATTGTTTATTAATATTTCAACTATACAAGGGTGCTCTGCTGATGGATAGGCGTTAGTTCCAGGTGCTTTTAGTGTGAGATATTATAGTTTAGGCATTGTTTGATGGATTTGAGAATAGTTCCGGCTTCCAGCTATTTTAAAATAATTGTTAAAATTGTTTATTAATATTTCAACTATACAAGGGTGCTCTGCTGATGGATAGGCGTTAGTTCCAGGTGCTGTTTGTGTAGAAGATTATAGTTTTGGTATTGTTTGATGTATTCGAGAATAGTTCTGGCTTCCAGTCATTTTCAATTAATTATTAAAAATGTTTATCCGTATTTCAACTATACAAGGGTGCTCTGCTGATGGATAGGCGTTAGTTCCAGGTGCTTTTAGTGTTAGATATGATAGTTTAGGTATTGTTTGATGGATTTGATAATAGTTCTGACTTTCAGCTATTTTCAAATAGTTGTTAAAATTGTTTATTAATATTTCAACTATACAAGGGTGCTCTGCTGATGGATAGGCGTTAGTTCCAGGTGCTTTTAGTGTGAGATATTATAGTTTAGGCATTGTTTGATGGATTTGAGAATAGTTCTGTCTTCCAGCTATTTTCAAATAATTGTTAAAAATGTTTATTAATATCGCAACTATACAAGTGTGCTCTGCTGAGGGATAGGCATGAGTTCCAGGTCCTTTTTGGGAGGGATATTATTGTCTTAGTATTGTTTGATGTATTTGAGAATAGTTCTGGCTTCCAGCTATTTTGAAATAATTATTAAAAATGTTTATCAGTATCTCAACTATACAAGGGTGCTCTGCTGATGGATAGGCGTTAGTTCCAGGTGCTTTCTGTGTAGGATATTATAGTTTTGGTATTGTTTGATGTATTCGAGAATAGTTCTGGCTTCCAATCATTTTCAATTAATTATTAAAAATGTTTATCCGTATTTCAACTATACAAGGGTGCTCTGCTGATGGATAGGCGTTAGTTCCCGGTGGTATTAGTGTTAGATATGATAGTTTAGGCATTGTTTGATGGATTTGGAAATAGTTCTGACTTTCTGCTATATTCAAATAATTGTTAAAATTGTTTATTAATATTTCAACTATACAAGGGTGCTCTGCTGATGGATAGGCGTTAGTTCCAGGTGCTTATAGTGTGAGATATTATAGTTTAGGCATTGTTTGATGGATTCGAGAATAGTTCCGGCTTCCAGCTATTTTAAAATAATTGTTAAAATTGTTTATTAATATTTCAACTATACAAGGGTGCTCTGCTGATGGATAGGCGTTAGGTCCAGGTGCTGTTTGTGTAGAATATTATAGTTTTGGTATTGTTTGATGTATTCGAGAATAGTTCTGGCTTCCAGTCATTTTCAATTAATTATTAAAAATGTTTATCCGTATTTCAACTATACAAGGGTGCTCTGCTGATGGATAGGCGTTAGTTCCAGGTGCTTTTAGTGTTAGATATGATAGTTTAGGCATTGTTTGATGGATTTGATAATAGTTCTGACTTTCAGCTATTTTCAAATAGTTGTTAAAATTGTTTATTAATATTTCAACTATACAAGGGTGCTCTGCTGATGGATAGGCGTTAGTTCCAGGTGCTTTTAGTGTGAGATATTATAGTTTAGGCATTGTTTGATGGATTTGAGAATAGTTCCGGCTTCCAGCTATTTTAAAATAATTGTTAAAATTGTTTATTAATATTTCAACTATACAAGGGTGCTCTGCTGATGGATAGGCGTTAGTTCCAGGTGCTGTTTGTGTAGAATATTATAGTTTTGGTATTGTTTGATGTATTCGAGAATAGATCTGGCATCCAGGCATTTTCAAATAATTATTAAAAATGTTTATCAGTATTTCAACTATACAAGGGTGCTCTGCTGATGGATAGGCGTTAGTTCCAGGTGCTTTTAGTGTGAGATATTATAGTTTAGGCATTGTTTGATATATTTAAGAATAGTTCTGTCTTCCAGCTATTTTCAAATAATTGTTAAAAATGTTTATTAATATCGCAACTATACAAGTGTGCTCTGCTGAGGGATAGGCATGAGTTCCAGGTCCTTTTTGGGAGGGATATTATTGTCTTAGTATTGTTTGATGTATTTGAGAATAGTTCTGGCTTCCAGCTATTTTGAAATAATTATTAAAAATGTTTATCAGTATCTCAACTATACAAGGGTGCTCTGCTGATGGATAGGCGTTAGTTCCAGGTGCTTTCTGTGTAGGATATTATAGTTTTGGTATTGTTTGATGTATTCGAGAATAGTTCTGGCTTCCAGTCATTTTCAATTAATTATTAAAAATGTTTATCCGTATTTCAACTATACAAGGGTGCTCTGCTGATGGATAGGCATTAGTTCCAGGTGCTATTAGTGTTAGATATGATAGTTTAGGCATTGTTTGATGGATTTGATAATAGTTCTGACTTTCTGCTATTTTCAAATAATTGTTAAAATTGTTTATTAATATTTCAACTATACACGGGTGCTCTGCTGATGGATAGGCGTTAGTTCCAGGTGCTTTTAGTGTGAGATATTATAGTTTAGGCATTGTTTGATGGATTTGAGAATAGTTCCGGCTTCCAGCTATTTTAAAATAATTGTTAAAATTGTTTATTAATATTTCAACTATACAAGGGTGCTCTGCTGATGGATAGGCGTTAGTTCCAGGTGCTGTTTGTGTAGAATATTATAGTTTTGGTATTGTTTGATGTATTCGAGAATAGTTCTGGCTTCCAGTCATTTTCAATTAATTATTAAAAATGTTTATCCGTATTTCAACTATACAAGGGTGCTCTGCTGATGGATAGGCGTTAGTTCCAGGTGCTTTTAGTGTTAGATATGATAGTTTAGGCATTGTTTGATGGATTTGATAATAGTTCTGACTTTCAGCTATTTTCAAATAGTTGTTAAAATTGTTTATTAATATTTCAACTATACAAGGGTGCTCTGCTGATGGATAGGCGTTAGTTCCAGGTGCTTTTAGTGTGAGATATTATAGTTTAGGCATTGTTTGATGGATTTGAGAATAGTTCTGTCTTCCAGCTATTTTCAAATAATTGTTAAAAATGTTTATTAATATCGCAACTATACAAGTGTGCTCTGCTGAGGGATAGGCATGAGTTCCAGGTCCTTTTTGGGAGGGATATTATTGTCTTAGTATTGTTTGATGTATTTGAGAATAGTTCTGGCTTCCAGCTATTTTGAAATAATTATTAAAAATGTTTATCAGTATCTCAACTATACAAGGGTGCTCTGCTGATGGATAGGCGTTAGTTCCAGGTGCTTTCTGTGTAGGATATTATAGTTTTGGTATTGTTTGATGTATTCGAGAATAGTTCTGGCTTCCAGTCATTTTCAATTAATTATTAAAAATGTTTATCCGTATTTCAACTATACAAGGGTGCTCTGCTGATGGATAGGCGTTAGTTCCAGGTGCTTTTAGTGTGAGATATTATAGTTTAGGCATTGTTTGATGGATTTGAGAATATTTCTGGCTTCCAGCTATTTTCAAATCATTATTAAAAATGTTTATCAGCATCTCAACTATACAAGTGTGCTCTGCTGATGAATAGGCGTGAGTTCTAGGTACTTTTTGTGTAGGATATTATAGCTTAGGTATTGTTTGATATATTTGAGAATAGTTCCGAATTCCAGCTATTGTCAAATAAATGTTAAAAATGTTTATTAATATCTCAACTATACAAGTGTGATCTGCTGAGGGATAGGCATGAGTTCCAGGTACTTTTTTGGAGGGATATTATAGTTTAGGCATTACTTGATGTATTTAAAAATAGTTCTGTCTTCCAGCTATTTTCAAATAATAGTTAAAAATGTTTATTATTATCTCAACTATACAAGTGTGCTCTGCTGATGGATACGCGATAGTTCCAGGTGCTTTATGTGTGAGATATTATAGTTTAGGTATTTTTTGATATATTTGAGAATAGTTCCGGCTTCCAGCTATTTTCAAATAAATGTTAAAAATGTTTATAAATATCTTAACTAGACAAGTGTGCTCTGCTGAGAGATAGGCATGAGTTCCAGGTGCATTTTGGGTGGGATATTATTGTTTTGGTATTGTTTGATGTATCTGAGATTAGTTCTGACTTCCAACTATTTTCCAATACTTGCTAAAAATGTTTATGAATATCTCAATTATTCAAGTGTGCTCTGCTGAGAGATAGGCATGAGTTCCAGGTGCCTTTTTGGGTGGAATATTATTGTTTTGGTATTGTTTAATGTATTTGTGAATAGTTCTGGCTTCCAGCTATTTTGAAATCATTATTAAAAATGTTTATCAGAATCTCAACTGTACAAGGGTGCTCTGCTGAAGGATAGGCATGAGTTCCAGGTGCTTTTTGGGTATGATATAATTGTTTTGGTAATGTTTGATGTATTTGAGAATAGTTCTGGTTTCCAGCTATTTTGAAATAATTATTAAAAATGTTCATCAGTATCTCAACTATACAAGGGTGCTCTGCTGATGGATAGGCGTTAGTTCCAGGTGCTTTTAGTGTGAGATATTATAGTTTTGATATTGTTTGATATAATTGAGAATAGTTCTGTCTTCCAGCTATTTTCAAATAATTGTTAAAAATGTTTATATATATCTAAACTATACAAGTGTGCTCTGCTGAGGGATGGGCATGAGTTCCAGGGGTTTTTGGGTGGGATATCATTGTTTTGGTATCGTTTGATGTATTTGAGAATAGTCCTGGCTTCCAGCTAGTTTTAAAAAATTGTTAAAAATGTTTATTAATATCCCAACTATACAAGTATTCTCTGCTAATGTATTGGCGTTAGTTCCAGGTGCGTTTTGTGTGAGATATTACAGTTTTTCTATTGTTCTATATATTTAAGAATAGTTCTGCCTTCCAGCCATTTTCAAATAATTGTTAAAAATGTTTATTAATATCCCAACTATACAAGTATTCTCTGCTAATGTATAGGCGTTGGTTCCAGGTGCGTTTTGTATGAGATATTATAGTTTTTGTATTGTTTGATATATTTGAGAATAGTTCTGGCTTCCAGCTATTTTCAAATAATTGTTAAAAATGTTTATTAATATCTCAACTATACAAGTGTGCTCTGCTGATGGATAGGCGGTAGTGCCAGGTGCTTTATATGTGAGCACCTGGCTTCATATAAAGCACCCTATAACAACTATAACTCACTATAATCCAGTTATAGTGAGTTAGTTATAATTGTTTAGGCATTGCTTGATGTATTTAAGAATAGTTCTGTCTTCCAGCTATTTTCAAATAATTGTTAAAAATGTTTATTAATATCCTAACTATACAAGTGTGCTCTGCTGAAGGATAGGCATGAGTTCCAGGTGCTTTTTGTGTAGGATATTATTGTTTTGGTAATGTTTTATGTATATGAAAATAGTTCTGGCTTCCAGCTATGTTGAAATAATTATTAAAAATGTTTATCAGTATCTCAACTATACATGGGTGCTCTGCTGATGGATAGGCGTTAGTTCCAGGTGCTTTTAGCGTGAGATATTGTAGTTTAGATATTGTTTGATGTAATTAAGAATAGTTCTGTCTTCCAGCTATTTTCAAATAATTGTTAAAAATGTTTATAAATATCTCAACTATACAAGTGTGCTCTGCTGAGGGATAGGCATGAGCCAGGTGCTTTTTGGGTAGGATATTATTATTTTGGTATTGTTTGATCCAACCCAAACAAACCCAAACAAACTCACGCCTATCCTCCAGCAGAGCACACTTGTGTAGTTGAGATGCTGATAAACATTTTTAATAATTATTTCAAAATAGCTGAAAGCCGAAACTATTCTCAAATACATCAAACAATACCAAAACAATAATATCCCACCCAAAAAGCACCTGGAAATCATGTCTATCCCTCAGCAGAGCACACTTGTATAGTTGAGATATTTATAAACATATTTAACAATTATTTGAAAATATCTGGAACCCGGAACTATTGTCAAATATATCAAACAATATCTAGACTATAATATCTCACGCGAAAAGCACCTCGAACTATCGCCTATTCATCAGCACAGCACACTTGTATAGTTGAGATATTAATAAACATTTTTAACTATTATTTTAAAATAGCTGGCAGACAGAACTATTCTCAAATACCAAAAACAAAACCCAAACTATAATATCCCAAACAAAAAGCACCTAGAACTCACGCCTATTCATCAGCAGAGCACACTTGTATAATTGAGATGTTGATAAACATTTTTAATAATTATTCGAAAATAGCTGGGAGCCAGAACTATTCTCGAATACATCAAACTATACCAAAACAATAATATCCCACCCAAAAAGCACCTGGAACTCATGCCTATCCCTCAGCAGAGCACACTTGTATAAATGAGATGCTGATAAACATTTTTAACAATTATTTGAAATTATCCGGAAGCCGGAACTGTTCTCAAATACATGAAACAATACCAAAGCAATAATATCCCACCCAAAAAGCACCTGGAACTCATGCCCATCCCTCAGCAGAGCACACTTGTATAGTTGAAATATTTATAAACATTTTTAACAATTATTTCAAAATAGCTGGAAGCCAGAACTATTCTCAGATATATCAAACAATACCTAAACTATAATATCCCACACAACAAGTACCTAGAACTCACGCCTATTCATCAGCAGAGCACACGTGTATAGTTGAGATGCTGATAAACATTTTTAATAATTATTTAAAAATAGCTGGAAGCCAGAACTATTTTCAAATGCATCAAACAATACCAAACCTATAATATCTCACACGAAAAGCACCTGGAACTAACGCTAATCCATTAGCAGAGCATAGTTGTATAGTTGGGATATTAATAAACATTTTTATCAATTGTTTGAAAATGCCTGGAAGCCAGAACTATTCTCGAATACATCAAACAGTACCAAAACTATAATATCCTACACAGAAAGCACCTGGAACTAACGCCTATCCATCAGCAGAGCACCCTTGTATAGTTGAGATATTAATAAACAATTTTAACAATTATTTAAAAATAGCTACAAGCCAGAACCATTCTCAAATCCATCAAACAATGCCTAAACTATAATATCTCACACTAAAAGCATCTGGAACTAACGCCTATCCATCAGCAGAGCACCCTTGTATAGTTGAAATACGGATAAACATTTTTAATAATTAATTGAAAATGACTGGAAGCCAGAACTATTCTCGAATACATCAAACAATACCAAAACTATAATATCCTACACAGAAAGCACCTGGAACTAACGCCTATCCATCAGCAGAGCACCCTTGTATAGTTGAGATACTGATAAACATTTTTAATAATTATTTCAAAATAGCTGGAAGCCAGAACTATTCTCAAATACATCAAACAATACTAAGACAATAATATCCCTCCCAAAAAGGACCTGGAACTCATGCCTATCCCTCAGCAGAGCACACTTGTATAGTTGCGAAATTAATAAACATTTTTAACAATTATTTGAAAATAGCTGGAAGACAGAACTATTCTTTAATCCATCAAACAATGCCTAAACTATCATATCTAACACTAATAGCACCTGGAACTAACGCCTATCCATCAGCAGAGCACCCTTGTATAGTTGAAATACGGATAAACATTTTTAATAATTAATTTAAAATGACTGGAAGCCAGAACTATTCTCGAATACATCAAACAATACCAAAACTCTAATATCCTACACAGAAAGCACCTGGAACTAACGCCTATCCATCAGCAGAGCACCCTTGTATAGTTGAGATACTGATAAACATTTTTAATAATTATTTCAAAATAGCTGGAAGCCAGAACTATTCTCAAATACATCAAACAATACTAAGACAATAATATCCCTCCCAAAAAGGACCTGGAACTCATGCCTATCCCTCAGCAGAGCACACTTGTATAGTTGCGATATTAATAAACATTTTTAACAATTATTTGAAAACAGCTGGAAGACAGAACTATTCTTAAATATATCAAACAATGCCTAAACTATAATATCTCACACTAAAAGCACCTGGAACTAACGCCTATCCATCAGCAGAGCACCCTTGTATAGTTGAAATACTGATAAACATTTTTAATAATTATTTGAAAATGCCTGGATGCCAGAACTATTCTCGAATACATCAAACAATACCAAAACTATAATATTCTACACAAACAGCACCTGGAACTAACGCCTATCCATCAGCAGAGCACCCTTGTATATTTGAAATATTAATAACCAATTTTAACAATTATTTTAAAATAGCTGGAAGCCGGAACTATTCTCAAATCCATCAAACAATGCCTAAACTATAATATCTCACACTAAAAGCACCTGGAACTAACGCCTATCCATCAGCAGAGCACCCTTGTATAGTTGAAATATTAATAAACAATTTTAACAACTATTTGAAAATAGCTGAAAGTCAGAACTATTATCAAATCCATCAAACAATGCCTAAACTATCATATCTAACACTAAAAGCACCTGGAACTAACGCCTATCCATCAGCAGAGCACCCTTGTATAGTTGAAATACGGATAAACATTTTTAATAAGAATGACTGGAAGCCAGAACTATTCTCGAATACATCAAACAATACCAAAACTATAATATTCTACACAAACAGCACCTGGAACTAACGCCTATCCATCAGCAGAGCACCCTTGTATAGTTGAAATATTAATAAACAATTTTAACAATTATTTGAAAATAGCAGAAAGTCAGAACTATTATCAAATCCATCAAACAATGCCTAAACTATCATATCTAACACTAATAGCACCTGGAACTAAACAATTTTAACAACTATTTGAAAATAGCTGAAAGTCAGAACTATTATCAAATCCATCAAACAATGCCTAAACTATCATATCTAACACTAAAAGCACCTGGAACTAACGCCTATCCATCAGCAGAGCACCCTTGTATAGTTGAAATACGGATAAACATTTTTAATAATTAATTGAAAATGACTGGAAGCCAGAACTATTCTCGAATACATCAAACAATACCAAAACTATAATATCGTACACAGAAAGCACCTGGAACTAACGCCTATCCATCAGCAGAGCACCCTTGTATAGTTGAGATACTGATAAACATTTTTAATAATTATTTCAAAATAGCTGGAAGCCAGAACTATTCTCAAATACATCAAACAATACTAAAACAATAATATCCCTCCCAAAAAAGACCTGGAACTCACGCCTATCCATCCGCATATTTGTATAGGAAGATACAAAAAAAAAAAATTCCGTAACTTTTTTTTGCTAAAACCACCAGAACTATTGTTAAAAACTATCAGGAACTATAGAACTCATCCGCATGTACAAAGAACTCCCGCTAATTTATGGTTTTCTGCAAAATGATCTGCTACGGGAAGTTAGCAGAGCATTTTTCAATCTCCTTTTTTTGGTCCAAATCACCAGAACTATTGCTAAAAACCATCAAGAACTATAGAACTCAACTGCATGCCAAGAGAACTCTCACTGAATTTTGATCTGCTGGCAAATGCTCTGCTAACTTCACTGACACCAGATTCCCAGGGTTGCGTGTGTAGATGTCTATATGGTTCCGAGAGTATCGCCAAGTCAGGCTTCAGCTCGCGCACAGTCTGCATGAGCAGGTCCTGTGCGGCTTCACAATAGTTGAGGTTGAGATGGAGTACTCGCATTTGCATTGTTTTTTGAGTGCCTGGAGAGCCTGGAGAGCCCGCGTATACGCTGGACATCGTCTGCTACCTGCGATGTGGGCTGTGGGTGCCCCATCTCCCGCTTCTGCACATATGACACACTTCGTGCTTGCTGTGCATTCGGCAACTTTGTGGCCAGTGTTACCGCACTTGATGCATTCTTTAGCCCGGTCGACGCTGGTCTTGCAGTTCCGTGGTAAGTGTCCATATTTCCAGCACTTGAAACACTTTGTGTGTGTGTGCGTGTATGCGTGCGTGCGTGCGCGTGTATATTTATACATGCGTAACTCAGGTGTAGAAAGGCGCAGCATACACCTAAGCTTTGTGGTGTCGGCCAATAGGGTCCGTCTCATCTCCAATGGTGAATAGTTGAATACACGTGAATGATTGTAGTTGCGAATAGGCGAATTGCGAATTAGGCAGTACTAGTGAATAGTCAGGAGTTTGCTTCTTCGCCCTTGAGACTTTTTCAAAAGGCTAGGGAAAGAATGGAACTGTTTTGTTTGGCTTCAGCAATCCCAAACCAACCGAATCGACCGCATGCTAGAACATCCCAGAGAAAGAGATGCCTAAACAAAACTGGAATCTCAACTAATAAAGTTAGGAATCGTGTCAGCACGGGTGTTTGGGCTTGTTTGGGTTTGTCAAACGCAAATACAATTCAGTCGTTTTCGGAAGACGCCGCAAAAACTGGAACCCTGACGAATGAGCTGTCAGCTCATTGGCTGGTTGGGCTTCGTTGAACTCAAACTTCGTCTGAACGCGTCAAGCCGCAACTGTCAAGTTAGAAGAATCGAAATGACTACAATTTATCAAAAAATCTGGTCGCGAAGCCAATTAATAGAAGTCTGCAACATGTTAACACCCCAATACGTAATTATACACCAATTGTAAACCTCCTCCAGTTTGTCCGCACAAAGGCTCGACTCGCAAAAGAAATTCTCGATGAATGGCTGTTATGTCATTTCGACTTCTTGAACGACCGACGGGCTCATTAGCGTCCCTCAAGCGTGTACACGCGCGCAAACTCAGGGCTTCTTCGTTGCTCGATTGGTGATATGCACAAATCATGTACTTTAATTTTCCACCCAAGGAGGCGCAAATGTGCACACAGGCGTATTAAAAAATCATGTTCGCAATGCTCCTCGAAAGTACTCCAGGACTCTCGAGTCCTGGAAGAGTATCGTACCGTATTTGGGGCTTGTCCTAAAACCGTCGTGGCAAAACGGATCCAAATGCACCCTCATTGTAGCATCTTCACTAAAGACTTCCAGCTCCTGAACTCTTGTCTCCCTGGAATCCTTATTCTAACAAGACGTTCTTTAAATACAGTAGCGAATTTTGCCTCGTCCTGTATTCGCACGTAAATGCGTACACATGTTAGTCAGCCTCAAAAAGCGAATAAACGTGAATCCATTATTTTTCGCAACCAACCCTATGCGCACTGGAATGACGCTGAAGGTGGCAGACAGACCTAGCAGACGCGCGCCGCCCGAACGCGGTACATTTTTTCGTGACTGTACGCGCCCGGGTCGTAGCGTAGCGAGGCAGCATAGGGCCTACTCCCACCACTTAGCCGCTCGTGAATGAGCCGCATATATCCGTCTGGCGAAAATAATGTTTTTTTTTTGCTTAACAACAACCGTCAACGGGATGAATCATGAGTCGATCGTTTCGTCTATTCACGTCGATTAGGCATGTAAATTTTCAAGTCGCAAATGTCATTCGTGTTGACGGCAGACGACTTTAAACAAAAATTTTGTTCGAATACGGAGACCCGAATGGCGGATAACATTTTTTATTCTTAATTAACAAAAGCCGTCACCGGGATGAAACAGGGGGATCGATTCGGCGAAGTATATAGAACCCCTTTAAAAACTTTTAAAAAGTAAAAAAAGAACGCCAAGTAACAAAATACCCCCGAAAACATTATTGCTTGTTTGATCATATACAAAATTCTGATTTATCTTGAAATATTTTTTTAATTTTATTTAACGAATGCTTTTATTATATTTTTTCAATTAAAATGTACAAAAAAAGTGAAATAACTTTTTATAAAGTAGCCAAGCAAGTTTACTAAAAACGTAAACAAAATTGTTAAACCTTAGAACTAATGTTTTCCTAAATATTTCATTTTTATTTAAAAAATCACATTACTATTATAACAAAAAATTGGTATTACAATTATATAAAAATACAACGTATTTACCACATAAGTACACTGGAAATGCTGTGCAACGACTTGGCGTGCATGGTTAAGAGAAATAGCTCGGGAAGATACACAATATATATATAACCTGTAACAACGCATCAACTGCCAGTGTTATTAACAATGCGATTTCCTGCACCTTGCGCTAGTGTGATTCGGACAAGATAACATTGATGTTATCATCGAGTGTTATCATTGAGTGTCATCGGTGTATATATCGGTCCACACAATTCACGTGACCGTGTCAGAGCTCCGTTATATCCACTATTGACGAATATTCGACTGTACTCGGAAAAACCATCGAATATAGAGCAATGAATATCAGGAGAGATACTCAGATATTTCGTTTTTCACCAGCAAGACGACGGCACCGTAATTCGAATTTTAAAATTGCCGATGCTGTGGCTTAGAGACGGATACAATACACAAACAGACGGATCAATACATAAAAGTATATACGAAATATATTTCATGTAATGTATAAAGTTGTCTGATAGAGAAGAAAGAATATACTTTTATATATCGTATTAAATTATGCATAAAAAAAAAGATTTAACGTATTGTGTCGTCTAGGGGAACATCACTGATTTGATCTATACTTTGCGGGATCACGAAATTTGATTTCCAGTTACATAACAAATTGCAGCAGTCTATGTTTTTCCAACCTGAGAGTTAAGTAGTCGGAAAGACGAAATCCTTCGCCGAGCTATTTTTCTTAACCATGCACGCCAAGTCGTTGCACAGCATTTCCAGTGTACTTATGTGGTAAATACGTTGTATTTTTATATAATTGTAATACCAATTTTTTGTTATAATAGTAATGTGATTTTTTAAATAAAAATGAAATATTTAGGAAAACATTAGTTCTAAGGTTTAACAATTTTGTTTACGTTTTTAGTAAACTTGCTTGGCTACTTTATAAAAAGTTATTTCACTTTTTTTGTACATTTTAATTGAAAAAATATAATAAAAGCATTCGTTAAATAAAATTAAAAAAATATTTCAAGATAAATCAGAATTTTGTATATGATCAAACAAGCAATAATGTTTTCGGGGGTATTTTGTTACTTGGCGTTCTTTTTTTACTTTTTAAAAGTTTTTAAAGGGGATTTCATATCTTTTTGAAAGAGGAAAAATCTTTTTTTCGTTCTGCGCCAGTTCAAAGAGGAGTGAATTCAAATATCTTTTCATTACTTGGTATTATTTTTTTTTTCACTTTTTCAAAGATTCTAAAAGGGTAAGATTTAAACAGATAGTTAAAAAAACAGGACACGTCGTTTCTGAAAACTTGTATATTACCAAATGCTATAAATATATTTTTTTAAGTCTTCAGTCTCTTCCACTATTAAATCGACGTATTTGCAGGGTGATTTACAAACGCCTATTAGTGAAATATTTATTCATAGTTCGCTTATTTGTATTCACATGCATGCATACAAATACAATTGTATTTACAAATATTCTGAACGTGTACAAATAAATTCACAGAAAAAAATTGGGAATACAGTAGAACCTCGATTATCCGAACCCTCAATTATCCGAACGATGGCTTAGTTTATCCGAACGCTCAATTATCCGAATGTTGGCGCGCAAGATACATTGTTGCTCGCTGCCACTGCCGTGAGCAACAATGAGCAACCCAACGCAACTTCTTCTCAAACGGCTGCGAGACTTAGCCGCTCAAAAACGCGTTACGGCCGTTCGTCAATTAAAAATGGACGATTTTATAAAAAATATATTAAAAAAGGCATTCGACTTTTTTCAGCTGTTTAATATATATATATATATATATATATATATATATATATATATATTTATTTTAACACCTGATATATGTATGTGCATAAAAGCAGTACATATATATATATTAAAATTTGACATGTACTGTACTGTTTTTATGTAAAAGGTTGTTGTTTATGATCTCGTCACAAATAACCCACGTTTCGATTATCCGAACTTTTGATTATCCGAACTAGTCTCGGTCCCAATTGGTTCGGATAATCGAGGTTCTACTGTATTCACAAAAAATGTGAATATTTACAAGAAATCCTGTGAATTAAAAAAAATTCAAATCAATATCTATGAATGCAAATGTATTCACAAAAAATTGTAAATACAAAAAAATTCACAAAATAAGTTGAGAATTTTTTCGTATTTAAGACAAATTAAAATCAAATTCACAATGATTAGATTAAAACGTATTCGATTAATACGTAAGAACTCACGTTACACCAAACGTGAGTTCTTACGTATTTTGAGAGAAAACATTGCGTCGAGGCGAAGACATTTTTGCAAAAAAAGTGAGTTCCAAATATTACATCATAAATATGAAAAAATTCACAAAATGAGTTGTGAATTTCCTCAAGTTGAAGAATATTAATATCGAATTCACGACAATTATATTAAAATTTACGCCACAAGTGAGTTCTTATGTATTTTGAGAGAAACCATTGTGTTGAGGCAAAGGAATTTTCGCACAAAAAGTTTTGTGCAAAAATTTCTTGGCCTCGAGGCAATGTTTTCTCTCAAAATGCGTACGAACTCACTAATGGTGTAAATTTTAATCTAATTATTGTGAATTTGATTTTAATTTGTCTTAAATATGAAAAAATTCACAACTTATTTTGTGAATTTTTTTGTATTTACAATTTTTTATGAATACATTTGCATTCACAGATTTTGATGTGTATTTTTTTTAATTCACAGGATTTTTTTGTAAATATTCACTTTTTTGTGAATATTCACAATTTTTTCTGTGAATCTATTTGTATGTTCAGAATATTTGTGAATACAATTGTATTTGTATGCATGCATGTGAACACAAAAAGTGAAGTATGAATACATTTGTATTTATATTCACATGAAAATCACGATGTGAATAAATTCATATTCGTATTTATAAATAGAATTACGCCCAGGTCTGTACGTCTTAATGTTTTACTTTTTGATATACCGTCTCCATGTTTCATGAATTGCGCTTTGTTTGTTGCAGCAGGAGAAAACTTTTAATTAAAAAAACTAGAGATCAATAAAAATATTTTACGAAAATCCAACTTCATTGCGTTATTTTATTTGCGTGTTCAGCGAGTGGAATGCAAATCGATTTGTTCATTGTAAACAAAAACCGGATGCACTTGGATAACGCGTCACATTTACCCTGCTGGAGGCTGCTCAAGAATACACGTCTTTCCTTATATCGTTAAGAAGCTTCTGGTCAAATGATCAAATGTTACCATTTGTTCAAATTTATATAGTGGATTCGTTACATATACTGAATGCACCCTTCAAATTTTAATATTTGATTTTAATAATTTTGAATTGAATTTTTAATTTCATAATTTAATTTTAAATTTGAATTCAACAAACAGTTTTTACATAAGAAGATGCCTAGACTCATGCCGATCGGCAGTTTTACACACAGAATAGTGTAAAAAATGTTAAGGATGTTATGAAAAAATGTCAAATCATTCAGTATATTACCAAAATTGTCACCCAAAAATTAAATGATCCGTCTACGGCATTTATTAAATATTGACTTTTATGTAAATGAAGACGTCAGTTTTTCTCCCGGCGACGAAACGGAGAGGTGGAGCGAGCCAACGTCGCATGAAGGCTTAATGGCACACATATCTCAATGCCAATGGTCACCGTGGCCGGGCCATACTTTCAATAAAGCTCATTTTCAAAGAGAACTCATCTTTTTTTTCTTTCTTTTAGACAATTGACATTTATCGTTCAAAATGAATTCGGTTGAATAAAGGAATGTAAACACCGTGTAAAAATAATAGACGAAAATCAGTTATTTGTTAAATATTCGGGTTCGTGAAAGAAATACCTTAAAGTGCAGAACCATATATTTTCGAAACGCGGATTTTCTTTTTTTTCATTTAACACAGTCAGATTGGTACGGAAAATTTGTATATAAAAAAAACTTTTCTTTTAGACAAGCTTTTATTTAATGTACTAAAAAATGTAAAATAATTTTTTTTACCCAGTCACCTATATGTGACTATTAATAAAAGTTTGAGGGTCCCTACGTTTCAAATATTTGATAAATGTAATCAATTCAGTTTCATTAACCATATTTAATTTGGCACAATAGAAATTAGAAAAATTATTATCACACATTTATACTCAGTTTCAGGATTTTTATTCAAGAAATCTTAGGTTGTTTTACAGTAAATTAAAACTAAAGCCGGTCTGACAAAAAAAAAGGTTTTGTTGACAATCATCTTATTTTAAATTTACATAATAGCCGATAATCACGTAACACATGAAATATGCAGCTTCAATCACACTTTCATGTTAACATTAAAAAGCGCACAATCATTCACAATCTGGCCTTCCTTGGCCAGATGGCACAATAGTTCTAAGGCCTTTTCATTTTATGAAAAATGCTAAAATTCATGTTTTAATCATTTTTATGTTATGTCAAGCTGGAAAAATGTCATAAGGTTTCGTTGTCGCTCTCCGTACCGGAAAAGGGTTTCATGCCCAAATGTTGCTCGATTCGAGGCATCGAGTGACATGGAGTATCTGAAGTTTGGCTTTCCATAGTATTTGACACATTGAGCGCACTTGGGACGATAAACTTCAAGGCGTTGAACGACATAACCAAGGAAAGTCTTCGATGCAGGTGTGGCACTCGAAGATTTCTCGGAGATGGCGGACTATCATCGTTCCATGTAGACATAGATTGTGCAGCCGCCACAATGAAATATGGTGATCACCACAGTATGAAAAGAATGGCGAGGCATATGAAAGCGCTGTCAGGCTTGAGTCTGTGAGATCGAGCCAAACATTAGGTGTTGTCCTAGAACACGATTACGCGACAATCACAGGTTCGCACCAATTTTATTCGTATGAACCCGTGATCAAATATACAGGTGTCGATTGCATCGCATGTATGTTAATTAGGCTGCCTATTCGATACATGTATGTTTGATCACAGGTTCG
Organism: Ophion obscuratus; assembly: GCA_964007375.1. NCBI lineage: Eukaryota > Metazoa > Arthropoda > Insecta > Hymenoptera > Ichneumonidae > Ophion > Ophion obscuratus. The sequence goes on from OZ023314.1 coordinate 50,787,426, forward strand.
TATGAACAAAATTCGCAAGAACTTGGAATGGTCGTGTGATGGCGTTCTATTTTACATGTTCTATTGGACGCCGTAGGGGATCTAGGTTTATATATCGTGTTGCACAAAGCCTTTATTTCTTATGAGAGATTTTTCAGCGATGAATAATATTTCAGGCAAAATAATTGTCAAGCTCTGCGTCAATATAAATTCTACAGAGCCGAATGCATTTTCTACAAAAAAAAAAAACTTCATCATCTATGACAAGATTCTGTTCAGAAAATTTTGAAGATATGTTCATAAAATGTTAATGGAACGAGGTTATGAACACACAAATTGGTAATGACATATAGAAGCTAGGTTATGCTCTCAGGGCACACAAAAGCTACACATGCACGTCTGTCTGCAAATTTTTTAATGATTTTATATAAGCAAGTGAAAGAAATGAGCACATTCTTGTTTTTAACTTACTCTGTATCTATTTGCGTATCGTCCTCGCTGTCTCTCCGACGGTTTCCGCGCGAGCGCCACGGCTAATATACGTATGTTAGGATCAAATAAATAATCCACACCTAAATTTGAACGACGTGAACCTTTGTTAAATAAATTTTTGGCTCTAATAAGAGCCGTTTGTTTTTTTTTTTTCACATCCACGCTCGACTAACCGTGTTTGGTTACTCGAGCTGTCAAAGCGACTGTATTAGAATACATATATATATATATATATTGCAAGCAGGGTGTAGTTCGAGTCGTGCCGTTCGAGAGAGCGGTGGCGTTGCTCAGCTCGCAGCGCTACGACTCGAGGCTGCGCGAGCGTCTATATCTATATCTATGGAAAAAAGTGTTAAGTGATACATAAAAGGACGTATGTAGTGTATGTTTTCATACAACAGAGGGCCTGTATTCGATTCAACAAATCACGAAATCGACGACTTTCGTCGCCGACTGTGGAATAATTTTCGTGGCCAAAAAATCGTTCGGAAATTCGGGCGATATTATGAGATCTCGAGATTGAGTAAACGGATCGAAAAATGACCCAAACAAAATCGATAGAAAAAAATCATATTTAATTGGTCAAATGTCATTAAATTTTCGATTAGTCGCCGCGTTTCCGCGTAATATCGAATCAAAGTGAAAACGTCGTCTGCTAAACCCCATCTTACTGTATAAAGAGTCGCGGCGTGTTCGTCAGTCGGTCAGTGGCGTCGAGATCGGTGGCATCGATCAGTGGCGTCGAATTTTTTTTTTATACTTGGCGTCAAGACGCTGCCGCGTCTCTTGATAAGCACGTAAATAGAAGAAGTCGCTACTGTTATGCGTGTTAGCAGCAGACGGCCTTTTTTGAGATTTTTCCTGCGAGTAAAGAGGCGCGATTCGCGAATAATAATTTTTTAATTAACTTAACAAAGTCGTCACCGGGATAAATCATAGGTCAATCGATTCATCTCATTATAAACAATAAGTAGCTGAATTGAAAAAGTAGCTGCTGTCATGCAGGTTGGCAGCAGACGACCTTCTATGAGATTTTACATGCGAATAAAGAGGCTTCCTTTGCGAATAACAATTTGTTAATTAATTAAGAGAAGTCGTCAACGCCACAAATCGTAGATCGATGGATTTGTCTATTCGTAAAGAATAACCTTGTAAATAGTACAAGTCACTAATGCTATGCGCGATGGCAGCGGATAATCTTTTATGAGATATTTCGTGCGAGTAGAGTGGCCCGTTATGCGGATTGATTTTTTTTTTGTTAATTGATTTATTTTCATTTTCTTATCATGCGTCTGCACCTTCGGGGCCAGGCTTGTAGCTCTTCATTATTTTATTTTGAGTGAAGATCCATTAAAAAACCCAATCTCAAATGCTCCTTTTCTTCGAGAGAAAATATGGCAAGTGCACTATATCATTGAGAATTTGCGCTTCGCCCAATTATTGAATCAATATAAATTAACACCAATTTACTTGATTTAAGAAGAAGTACGGTTCGCTAAAATGATACTCACTTACCAGCGCCCAATGTAATCCATTGATACAACAGTTTCGATAGTAGCTCACTAATGCATTTCACTTTATCACAATGTAAAACGTTCACCAAAATTCATAATATTGCGAAAAGGTTTTCGCGTTGTTAATGAAAATACGAAAAGAAACGGCATGGTTTCAACGAAGCGTTCGAACATCGTAGACAAGGATATTTCGTATAATAACGCGCAGCACGTCGCATCTATGACTAGTGCGACGATTTCTTTACCATTAACAGACACCCTTCTCGCCCTTATTTCGCTACCCCCACCATTGCAAATGAACATTGTGTACATTATTTTCCGGCTATGCGTTTAGACAGATGAGCAGTATATACGCACGTAAGAAAAAACGTAACGGAGCAGCCTTCCTCGGTTTTGACGATTTTGAACCTGGGGCATGGTCCGTACGTCGTTTACATTTATGGCCCACCGACCATAAATGTATTAATGATTAATCCTTACAGTGGAAAACGCACTCCTATATCGATGTACCTCAGGGTTTAGATTATACCTCGTAGGCGGATTAAATTTCGAGCAAACATCTAAACACACACCACCTTTTTTAATCCAAGCCACTGAAAAACAACAGGCCGGTTGGATTTAAAAAATCCCAATCTGTATCCTGTGGTTTCTCCCAAAATATGGAGACGTTTTCTCCGAATATAATGGCCTACGGGAAAAATGTATGATTGGGTTCTTTCTGGTATAAAGACAATGTACACGACGTAGAAAATGTTCGTTTGCAGCGGTAGGGATAGAGTTATAAGAGCAATAAAGGTTTCTGTTAATAGTAACAACGTAGTTGAACCAGTCATAGCGACTTGCTGCCCGTTGTGATTGAAGGTAGTCTTGTCTTTCTTCGTCGAATGCTTCGTGAAAACATGCTGTTTCTTGTTGTGCTTAGGTCGAGGATACATTAACTTATCGCATATCATACATTTTTAACAAATATTGTTGTGCAGTGAACGTCATAAGTGAGGTACTTTCGAAACTGTTGTATTGAGGGATTACTTGCAACGTTGATGAGTGAGTACCATTGCATTGAACAATTGTGTATTCACAAAAAACATATATAATGATCTTAAGTGCATCGCGAATCGGGTCGCGTTACCGACACGATACATTTCATGCTGCTTATTGTTTATAATAAGACGAATCGATTGTTCATAATAAGACGAATCGATTATTCATAATATGACGAATCGATTGACCTATGATTTATCCCGGTGACGACTTTTTTAAGTTAATTAAAAGATTGTTATTCGCGAATCGCGCCTCCTTACTCGCACGAAAAATCTCAAAAAGGGTCGTCTGCTGCCAACCCGCATGACAGTAGCGACTTTTTCTATTTACGTGCTTATTCTATATACTTGGCCGAATCGATCCCCCTATGTTTCGTCCCGGTAACGGCATTTGTTGATTAACAAAAATAAATTTTTATTCGCGAAGAGTCGTGCGGGCCGCACGATTAAATTCACAAAAGATCGTCTGCTGCCACCCTGCATGACAGCAGCTACTTTTTAAATTCATCTGCTTATTGTTTATAATGAGACGAATCGATTGACCTATGATTTATCCCGGTGCTGACTTTGTTAAGTTAATTAAAAAATTGTTATTCACGAATCGCGCCTCCTTACTCGCACGAAAAATCTCAAAAAGGGTCGTCTGCTGCCAACCCGCATGACAGTAGCGGCTTTTTATATTTACGTGCTAATTCTATATACTTGGCCGAATCGATCCCCCTATGTTTCGTCCCGGTGACGGCATTTGTTGATTAATAAAAATAAATTGTTATTCGCGAAAAGAGTCGTGCTGGCCGCACGATTAAATTCACAAAAGGTCGTCTGCTGCCAACCTGCATGACAGCAGCTACTTTTTAAATTCATCTGCTTATTGTTTATAATGAGACGAATCGATTGACCTATGATTTATCCCGGTGCCGATGTTGTTAAGTTAATTAAAAAACTGTTATTCGCGAACCGCGCCTCCTTACTCGCACGAAAAATCTCAAAAACGGTCGTCTGCTGCCAACCCGCATGACAGTGGCGACTTTTTATATTTACGTGCTTATTCTATATACTTGGCCGAATCGATCCCCCTATGTTTCGTTCCGGTGACGGCATTTGTTGATTAACAAAAATAAATTGTTATTCGCGAAAAGAGTCGTGCTGGCCGCACGATTAAATTCACAAAAGGTCGTCTGCTGCCAACCTGCATGACAGCAGCTACTTTTTAAATTCATCTGCTTATTGTTTATAATGAGACGAATCGATTGACCTATGATTTATCCCGGTGCCGATGTTGTTAAGTTAATTAAAAAACTGTTATTCGCGAATCGCGCCTTCTTACTCGCTCGAAAAATCTGAAAAAAGGCCATCTGCTGCTAACACACATGACAGTAGCGACTTTTGCCATTTATGTGCTTATTCTATATAATTAGCCGAATCGATCCTCCTTGATTTCATCCCGGTGACGGCATTTGTTCATTAACATAAATAAATTGTTATTCTCGAAAAGCGTCGAGCTGGTCGCACGATTAAATTCACAAAAGGTCGTCTGCTGCCAACCTGCATGACAGCAGCTACTTTTCAAATTCAACTGCTTATTGTTTATAATGAGACGAATCGATTGACCTATGATTTAACCCGGTGCCGACTTTGTTAAGTTAATTAAAAAATTGTTATTCGCGAATCGCGCCTCCTTACTCGCACGAAAAATCTCAAAAACGGTCGTCTGCTGCCAACCCGCATGACAGTAGCGACTTTTTATATTTACGTGCTTATTCTATATACTTGGCCGAATCGATCCCCCTATGTTTCGTCCCGGTGACGGCATTTGTTGATTAACAAAAATAAATTGTTATTCTCGAAAAGAGTCGTGCTGGCCGCACGATTAAATTCACAAAAGGTCGTCTGCTGCCAACCTGCATGACAGCAGCTACTTTTTAAATTCATCTGCTTTTTGTTTATAATGAGACGAATCGATTGACCTATGATTTATCTCGGTGCCGACTTTGTTAAGTTAATTAAAAAATTGTTATTCGCGAATCGCGCCGCCTAACTCGCACGAAGGATCTCAAAAACGGTCGTCTGCTGCCAACCTGCATGACAGTAGCGACTTTTTATATTTACGTGCTTGTTCTATATACGTGGCCGAATCGATTCCCCTATGTTTCGTCCTGGTGACGGCATTTGTTGATTAACAAAAATAAATTGTTATTCTCGAAAAGAGTCGAGCTGGCCGCACGATTAAATTCACAAAAGGTCGTCTGCTGCCAACCTGCATGACAGTAGCTACTTTTTCAATTCAGCTACTTATTGTTTATAATGAGACGAATCGATTGACCTATGATTTAACCCGGTGCCGACTTTGTTAAGTTAATTAAAAAATTGTTATTCGCGAATCGCGCCTCCTTACTCGCACAAAAAATCTCAAAAAAGGCCGTCTGCTGCTAACACGCATGACAGTAGCGACTTTTTCCATTCACGTGATTATTCTATATACTTCGCCGAATCGATCCCCCTATGTTTCATCCCGGTGACGGCTTTTGTTAATTAAGAATAAAAAATGTTATCTGCCATTCGGGTCTCCGTATTCGAACAAAATTTTAGTTTAAAGTCGTGTGCCGTCAACACGCATGACAATTGCGACTTGACGATTTACATGCCTAATCGATATGAATAGACGAAACGATCGACTCATGATTCATCCCGGTGACCGTTGTTGTTAAGCAAAAAAAAACATTATTTTCGCCAGACGGATATATGCGGCTCATTCATGAGCGTCCAAGTCGTGGGGGTAGGCCTTATGCTGCCCCGCTACGCTACGACCCGGGCGCGTACAGTCACGATAAAAATGTACCGCGTTCGGGCGGCGCGCGTCTGCTAGGTCTGTCTGCCAGCTTCAGCGTCATCGCACTGGAGTGTGCATGGTCTGCATGGCCTGCTTAGTTGTAATCTCGCGTGCGTCACGCCACCTGTATAGGGCCAAAGTTGTCGGGCCACGAATTCTTTCCGCATTACAGCAGAAAATCTGGTTCATCCCCTCACTCATTCAAAATTTGGGATATTTTAAGCTAATCCTTAATTATTCAAATCTCAGGTTATTTCAACTGGTTTCTGCACGAAAAAGAGATGCAAAAAAGTATAAGGAATTTTTTAAGGGATTTCAAAGACCCGTTAAAAACTTAGCAGCATCCGTTTCGTGATTCAATCCGCTGGTCGACCATCTCGCTGTTACTAGGTGGTTACTAAACTGCTCTTTATCAACTTGCTAGTCGTCACGGGATTAGTAACTTACTAGCCAACTTACTTACTGCTAGTAAGTAACTTACTAGCTGCCCCTATCTCACTAGCATACTAGTTGTCACCAATTTAGTAACTAACTAGTTGCCACGATTTTGGCAATTTCGTAGTTATTACCAGTTTGGTGAATCGCTAGTTACCACCAATTTGGGAACATACCAGTGGTCACTAGCTTAGTAACTTAGTGGTTGTAACCAGTTTAATAATGTACTATTTGTCACTAATTAGGGAGGCTACTAGTGTCTGGTTGAGAATATTATGTTTCCTATAATATATATGGGAATATATTATTCCTATTACCTAGTTTCTTTTCGTATAATCGAGGCTCTACTGTACATACGTATACACGTAGAACAGCCAACTGTTCAACAAACACAAATAAAACCCCTCTTTTTCGTGTTCCAACCATGATATTGAAGGTCGCATCGTTGGAACGCAACGAAAGTTTCGTAGCCCTGTACACAAAAATTGTGGATGGAAATGGAAATGAGAAAATAAAAAAACCAAAAAAAGATTTTTCGTTGCATTCCAATGATGCAAAGTTTAACACCTTCAACCCCAGTTTCTCAAAACGACTGCCCGTCTAAATACACTGGTATTCGTGATTGTGCAATTTTAAATTTCACAACAATGCACGCACACCACAACAACCGAGTGCTGTAAATTCAAGTCCCTGACTCCGTACGTTAGTCCTTAGTGTTGGAACACGCAATGTCTACCCCGAACAAAAAAAGACCTCGCACATCAGGTGTGGCTGAAAAAATCACAGCGTCCTCCATCTGGATAAAAAACTTGACGCTGCACGTTGCTTCCCATTTATTTCAGTCGCCAACCAAACTTACGACGTGAGTGAACAATTAAATTGGGTTGCAAACATCTCTTGCTGGATTGCTTTAGGGTTGACACGAGTTTAGATGGGTTTAATTCGAATTTGTTTGCGTTTAGTTTGAATATGTTTCGGTCCAGTACGAGTTTGTTTGGGTTACAATCGAGTTTGTTTGCATTGAGTTCGAGTTTGTTTGGGTTAAGTCCGAGTTTGTCTAGGTCTCGTTCGCGTTTGTTTGAGCCCAATATACTAAAACTCGAGCAGGTCAGATCGTACTCGAAATTTTCGACAGATTCAAATTTGAACATCTTCCCGTTCGTGTGAAGAAGTTCACTGTCGTACATCATGTTTGTCGAAAAACCGGACATTTGCTGAAAATTTGGTCGACCTTTTTTGAACATTTCTAGCGTATTTCTTTCGAAATCGATTTTAATAATAAAAATAATAATGATACAAATATCACTAATAATTATACTAGAAAGTAAAATGAAGTTATGAAGGAAAGATTCGCAGTCAAGTCCTACTAACCGATTACGTAAACCATTTTTCATCATGAGCTTGCACGTAGAACTGCAGCTCTGTGAACCCCACTGTCGCTGTCTTACACTCCTGGTGCCTCTTCTCCAGGAGCTGTGCAAAACATGCAATAATATAACGTGTGTCATTTGTCTCCGCTTCCTCTCTCCCTCTCCCCCCCCCCCCTCTCACTCACTCCCTCACTCACTCACTCTCGCTCGCTGTCCCTGTTTTCTCCTGCGCGTCCTTGGGCTTGCGTTTTCGCTTGTAAAGACGCCTTAATACGAGAGAACCTTTCATGCGGCTCTGTTAACTTGCGTGTACAAGGTGTACGAAAATAGGCTCTAGCTTACGTCGAGCGGATTGACAGCGAAATTCTGAAGAGAAAGTTCCTTTGTCAATTTTGGATAAGATGCACCGTTGCGTGGTTATTCATGTTTATTGATTAATAATCAGCCGCTAATCCCAGGTGCCGGTCTTGTGCCGAGCGTTGAGTGGGGGCCGGAAGCCGTGCCAACGATCCCCGATCATGCTGACACGTGTGATAAGCTGTTACGAATCTAATGATCTATCGGCAATAGGGAATTATAGAGAAAAGTAGATGAGAACTTTTCTCCTCAGAATGCTTCGAACTATCTGCTCTGATAGTTCGTGCTTCGATATACTCGTAGTGGAAGTTTCAAAATAAGTTGTCACTGTGATCGGCAATTTTTTGGTACTTTATTTATACAGATGAGCCATTCTCTCGGCTCTGGTGGTCAATCGCGTAGATCAGTCTGTCTTTTCCTCCCTTCGACTCTCCTCGTCGACTCGATATAGCACTGCAATGCTTTCACAGCGTACACCCAGGGGGTGCCATCATGTTGGATATTGCATTGTACCGATGGGACGACCTTTTTTTATTCACAATTTTTGATAATCAACTTGTTGCTTCATGTGTTTGACATGTGTATATAAAAAACATGTATTGATCATGTACGAGTCTCGGAAGCCACCCTTGGGAGGGCGTAAACAGTTGAAAAATTTTTATCTGCCGATGTACGTAGATCAGACGATCACTTTTTCGATATTTACAACATGGAGGTTGGAAAACTAGCCTACAAAAAATTTAGCTAATTGTCGACCCTCCGTGCAATCTTAGGAGGGGATGAAAACTAGAAGAAAAGTTGTGTATCCCCTTTTTCTCAATGTTTGGAAATTGCAGCTTAATGTTTTCGATACTTACGTCTTGGACCTTAAATAACGAGGCCACAAAAAAGATAGACCATTTTCGAGTCCCGGAAGCTACTCAAAGCTAAATTTGGAGGAGAGGAAAATTCGGACAAATTTTATCTCGGGAAGTTCGGAGATTTTAATTTCACATCTAGTCCAATTCCCGTTCCCAGGCTCTTTAAACGAGGCGAAAGATCTCATAACTTCATTTACTAGAAAGTATTATAATAATCCAAGTGGCTCGACAGCCGAAACGGTAGCGCGTCATCGGGGTGAGCAGATGTTTCGTGTTCGAATCTCGGCTCGTGAATTTTTGTTTGTTTTTTTTTTTTCAATTTTTATTTCTGCATTTTATTAGTAAATTAGTTTAATATCATAATAGTTATAGTAATAATTATGATAACACGATCAATTATAATTTTGTTTAGTCACATAAGTATTAATTGCACCAATAAAATAACCATAATAAAAACTGTAAAAAATAATTGATGTTGAAGTATTAACATTTTTCACTTAAAAAGAAATTCTTTTCTAATTAATGATTTTCCTCCGAAATTCGTCGAGCCGCTCGATGAGTTATAATACTTTCAAGTAAATAAGCTCATGAGGTTTTTTCGGTCCAAGTAGGTTGCTTGGGGTTTTTGCGCGGCAGGCGGCCAGAGGGGAACGCATATGGCTGAACACGGGTTCCCTTTAGTGGCTGCTTACTCTGAATAATCAAATTTTCGGTTACGGAAAAAAAACAAATTTCAGCCAATAAAGATGTGGATTGCATATAATTCAAGGTTTACAAGTTTAATTAATACTTTTACGTTTATCTACATGGCCAATACGTTGTCAACCAAGTTTAAATGATAGGCCTAAAGTTTGCGTCGTTGCTGGGCAGCGGTTTCATTTTTGTTCTCTCAACTTTCTAATTTTCTATAACTTTTTGCACAGATCACCTCTAGTTACTTTAAAAATATCGTGAAAGGAATTTTAAATGTTTTCGAGCAACGGGAGCCACCGTTATCGAGGGATGAATAATGAAAAAAATGGTATCTTCCGTGGGTTGGAAATAGTGGTTTTTTTATTGACGTTTGTACCGTGACCCGGAAGGAGTAAACAAAAAATACCAACATTTTAGTTCTCCGGGATCCACCCTTATCGGGGAGTAAACGTTTTTAAAAAATCCTATTTCCCGCGGGTGTGACATAATAATTTTTTATTGGCGTTTGCACCATGGTCCGAAAGGAGTCCTCAAAGAAATACCAACAATTTTAATTATTTGGGACCCACTTATACCGAGGGTCGAAAGTAGAAAATAGTCCTATCTTCCGCGGGTTGGAGATGATAATTTTTTATTGGCGTTTTATGTACTGCAAACCGAAGTGAGGCTCCGAAAAAATCGATTCTTCAGCGATTTGACGATTGACATTTTGAGCCCACCAACCCTCAAGAAGCCCCCACGAAAATTTGAACAGATTTCGTATTCTGGAACCCACTTTTAGGGGAAAGTGAAAGTTTAAAAAAATTGTATTTCCTGTCGTATGGCGATTGCTTTTTTTATTGACGGGGTATGAATTTTTTTGGTTGACCCTAAGAAACCCTCAAAAAAATGTCAAAGGTCAAAGGTGAAAAAAATATCACCATAAAGGGATATAAAAAATTATCAGAAAAATCCTATTACCATTTTTAACTCCGTAGTAAACAATCTGGTGTCAATCTTTTTAAAAGATCATCCTAACATCGAGTCGGGGCTGAATTTACTTCAAACAATCCCAAACAAAATTTCGTTTGCAGAATTATATTAAAAAAATCGGTATAAATAATTTTAAAAATGGTAAGGCATTTTTGTACTTAAAATCTGCCAGGAGATATTAAAGCAATTCAAAAATATCAAAATTATGGCAAACATTTAAGAAATATCAAACCTAACCCACAAAAATCGAAACAATTAAGTTTTTGCATATTTATATTGCAAATTTCGAAATTATTTTTCAAAATGGTCAGCATTTTCTTCAGTCGTAATCTGGCAGAAGAGATAGGAGTAGATTAAAAAATTGATTTTCATTGGATCCTAACCATGCAAACTTCAATGCCACGAACGGCCTTAGTTAAAATAAGCTTGTTTATTAAACTCTGTTAACATATTTTCCGAAAATCGACGCACAGCTAAATCACGTAAGGTAAACGGCCCAGTTACTGACACTTCAAGAGCAGCGGTGTGACCCCTACGTATACCCGATTCATGACCCCCTTGACGCAGTATGTGACCTCTACGTGTACCCGATTTATGACCTCCTTGGCACAATTCATGACACCTATGGGTACCCACTTCCTGACCCTTCCGAATATCCTCATGAAAACGGGTTAAATGGAATGATATATGTAATTACACGGACACACATCTAAACAAGTATAAACAGTAAAAAAACATTCAGTTAGTGCACAACTATTTTATGTTTATAAAAAACATTCAATTAGTGCACAACTATTATATCTTCGACTCAGTCTTGAGGGATAAACTTTTTTTTCTGCCTATCACATTCACAATTATTAACATATATATTATAAACATTCAACAATGCAAAAAAATATCAGCAGCATTAAGTAAGAAAATATTTTGAATACTAGATTTCCACAAATTTCAATAATTTGTTAATAATTAATAATTAAATTATTGTTAATAATTTAATTAATTTGTTATGTCACGGAAAATTAGAATAAATAAACAAAAAATGGTTCGACGCAGCAGGTGACAAGTCGAGGGTCAACAACTGCAACATAGCCTCAATTATGTGACGTAGTTATTGACACCACGGATTTAACCAAATATCTCACCAAAAGTTAAATTATTTTTTTATCTCATCGACAGTCTAGTTCCTGCTGAATATGTCGATACCATTTTTATGTCGTTTTATACTTACAGGACGAACAAATTTCCGATTTACGTAGATCGTCGCACTTCCTATCAGCATCTAGCACGGCCGCTGTGGAGCCACTGAGACGCGTGTTACACAGTTCACTGGTCAATTTCTATTATAAAATATTTCATTAAAAAAAGTGTGTTTGTCCAATAATTAAAAGTGCAAAACACTCTTTAATTAGCCGATAATTTAATTATTATTCGACAAAAACTATATTTATGGCAGTCAAAACTTTGCCGTCGGGGTCATCATCTGGGACAGGGTCAGAAACTGGGCCGTTTACCTTACTGGCAGCTGTAAACCGTACGTAAGAGCTCTTGTACGCCGCCGCCGAGAAACGAGTTATTTTGGACCAAGTTCACAACGACGTGACGCCGATCGTGTGTCAACCGCGACACGTCAAGCATCAACACAGGGTAAAGAAACCGTGCGCCGTCGCCGCCAATCTCGGATGTAGTGGATAAGTACAGACGTGTTTTCTATTGCGGGCACTTCGGCCCGTCCCGATCTCGGACCGAGTTCTAGCGCTAGCGCCGAACAACTCACAAACTCGGCGGCCGAGCTGACGGTGCTTGGATGACGGACGTACGGTGGACACGTAGCCATAATACTTTAGCTCCAATTTCACCGAAGCCTTAGGCCCGTCTTGAAAAGACAAACCTAGAAATATTGATGAACACACACACTGACATACATCGCGTTCTCGGCTGATCGTATATAGCCAGTTACATTGTAGTGACTTCGGCTAATAATGCGCTCTCACTCGCATCGCCTGTCCTTCCGGGTGTGGATATGCTGCGTTTTCGGTCTCGCTCGAGCGCCTTTCCCTATTTCATTGACGCGCTTCTCATTCGAACACCGTCGGCAATCTTCGGTTACCTTCGACTGCCCTCGCGTGAGCGAAGATCGACAGGGGCTTTCGTTTAGTTAGCCGTCTCGCACAGAAGACTGGGCGTCGGAAATCCCTACTTCCCCTTCTGCCGGAACAATCGCTGCGGACCGGGCCTTTCGTGAGGCCTGGTACATACTCGGCGCCCGACGCAGTGTTAAGCGCGCGCATCAGCGTACATGTGGAGCCTTTTCCCTGCGTTTAGGGACAGCGCCGAATGAATGTGCGTTTGTCGAAAAACGGGCGGTTGGCGAAAATCGCGCGCTTGAATTAGTACATTCATATAGGACAGCCAAAATCGATTTTCGACGTCGGAACAATGGCATCAAAATATTTTCTGCTGCAAGAAGGCAGTCGAAGCAAAAAACGATTTTGGCAAAAAAAACATTAAAGGAGCTTTCATGCAGTTAAATCCATTCCTTCTAACGAAACGCGGTTTTGAGAATTAGGATGACACGGGATTTTTCATGATTTTCCGATGCTAGAAAAGTTTCAAGCTATATATCTCGAATTTGAAAGAAAACATGGGTTGAGGTGGTTTAACCCCTCAGCAGTCAGGCGCAAATGAGATTTTCGTGCCACTTTTGTGTTGGAAAAAAAATTCATAGATTTATCCTATAATTTCAGTATTACGGTTTTTGAGATTGCTGAATCCGAATCTGAAACCAGATTCCCAAAATTCAAAACGGCAGATTCAATATAGCAGATGCAAATTCGCAAAATGGTTTGATTCCGACAAAACTACCCAGATAGACCGATGTATACCTCATTTTGGCATAGAAAGTCTCACAGCTGTGTATCCCTTATTAGTGCTTTGCGTGAAGTCATATTTTTATCACATGATGATTGACAATATCACTTCCAAATGAAGCAAAGTCTTTCTCACGCGAATATGCATGCAGTGAATTCATCAGACTAGCAAAATCGGTTCACGAATATCTAACAATAAGTGAGTGCGTATAGGGCTCATATAGGTGTCACGGCGTGAAGAAATTGTAGTGCTTCTACGGAGCTTATATTAGCGGCATGGCGTGACGTAACTATGCTGTGCTCATATGGAGCTCATATGGGTGTCACGGCGTGAAAGATAAATAAACCAAAAATGTTGATTAAAAAAAATCTGGTAGTATTTTAATTTCCATATGCTGTATTTATGTCCCTGCCTATATGATAAATGGATCAAAACGTACCCTGCCTAGTTAAAGTTTTTACCTACCTACGGTTTGAACCTACGTCTTCTAATTCTAGAGCTGAGCGCGCTACCTACCTAGCCATTCTAACACTTGTGTAACCTTGTTTGTTTCTTTGCCTATTTATATAATTATTGATTTTTATGCATATCGCCGTCATATTGAGCTTATGAGATGTATCACTGAGAAATATGCATATCGCCATTATATTGTGCTCGTGGGATGTAAGGTAAATGTCCCAATTATTGAACAGATCCCAATTATTGAACACTATCTTGTATTTGTATTATTTCCCATTCACCTGCATGCATTTACTTATTTATAAAAATTTCATTACATATATGGAACTTTTAGCTATCGCAATGTTACCTCACTTGTGCAAAAAAGGTTTAATTAATAGAGAAAAAATCATTTAATCAGCAACGGTGACCCGATTTGACGTCTCTTGGTAACTGCTTATCGTTTTTGGTAAGACGCACCGCTTCATGCGTAAGGGCATAAAAAATTCAAAAACTGTCGCATCTCAAAAAGTGAAGGCGTTTCAGGTTCCTCAGAAAATTTCTTACAAATAACAATTTAAAAAAAATGTAATCACTTATTTGTTAAAAAATACGGCGTTCGATCATTGGGACATAGAAAATGTAGTGTGTCCCAATTATTGAACACTTGAATTCTCCAAGATGGCGTCATTAAACCTATCAAAACATCGAGACAGTTAACGTGTGACAGATCGTGTGAATCGGATTTATTCAAACAAAAACTGTAAGTTTCTGAATAAACTTACGTTTATTCTTTTAATAATAACTATAAGATCGTCAAATATATTTTTTATTTTTATTTTCGTGCAATAAACATAAAAAGAAAAGTAAAAAGAAAATATAACCTAAATGTAACTTGAAAATACGAATGTAATGATCAATATTTTTTGCTTTCCGATATTTCAGGGAGCTGCGACAAAATCAAACAAAAACAGAACATAAAAACGAGGAAGCTGAAAAGAAATATAAAATAAAGTTCGAGTTGAAAAGCAAAAATAAACCAAATGCGAATGAACCAAAAACCTGTCAAAAGAGACTAAATAGATATTTTTGTATTTTTACATGATTAATAAAAGATTATTTAATTTGTTTGATTGATGTTTGATTTTGCTTTTATTTCTTAATATTGTACCCAAAATAATATTTTCAGAACGGAAAAAGAATTCTCGAGAGTGTTCAATAACTGGGACATGCCTGTTCAATATTAGGGACATCGGCACTTCCAGTGTTCAATAATAGGGACATTTGCATGCTTCACATTGTTATTCTTTTTTTTTCATTTGAAATCTTTTAAAAATAATTTAAAGGGTGATTTTTCGAAAGTAAAAATATCAAAGTATCATTTGAACATGAAAGCGGTGGTTTTTTCTTGATTTAAAATTTTTTCTCACCGAATTCAATCCCCCAGATCCTTAGCTGTTCAATAATTGGGACATTTACCTTATCACTGACAAACATGCGTATCGCCATCATATTGTGCTCGTGGGATATATCACTGACAAATATAGATATCGCCGTCATATTGCGCTCATCTAACGTATCACTTAGAAACATGCATATCACCGTCATAGGATGTATCACTGAGAAACACACATATCGCCGTCATGTTGCGCCCATCCAATGTATCACTGACAAACATGCATATCGCCGTCATATTGCTTGCATGGCATGTCTATTACCACCGCTAATCCAGTGAACTCATCAACACAAGGCATGTATGACTTCCATATGACGTAAAATTTGCAGATATTAATTGCGGGCACTTGAGCACAGCGATATGAGTTCGACGTGCTCCAAACGTACGATGCATTCGTAAACAACATATTAAGATCAAAATGTATTATACATTTACGATTCTAAATGAGTTCACGGCTTTTCATCACGACATGTAGTCAATGTGGTGTAAAATTTACTTAACCAATTGTATGCACGGCGTGATCATCATGTATGTCTATCTGGGTGATTATGGCGGTCGCTGAATCCGAATCTGAAATCGGGATTTCAACATTCAAAATGGCGGGAAAACCTTTCACTTTTTATTTGATTGCGTTGATTTAAATTTGAGCGCCTAAATACACAGATACAGAAAATAACAAGAAATGAATAAAATAATAAAAACAATTCTTGAAATTACAGAAAAATACAACAAAAAGTTTAGAATACGAAAAATACGAAAAAAATTGAAAAGATGAATAGTAGAAACGAATTTAAAAAATACAAAAAGCACAAAAACGCTTTCAAATACAACAAGCACACAACAATTTTAAATACGAAAAGTATTTTTAAAAAAGCCAAAGTCGTAGTGAACAACCGCCACTTCGTCAATTCGTGACACTCGGTTCGGCAGAGAGCGGGAAATAATACTATAAACTTCTTTTGGATTTTTCACTATGGATACTTTTTCATAAATGGTTTGCAAATCTTTTATTCGTCATAACGTATCCGAGCTTCCAAACACTTAGAGTCAGGGCTCAAATTCGAAATTTGCGACCACAACATCTAAAAGTTCATATTTTTTGTCGAAATCCAACTACTTTTCAAATTTTCTCCCCCCATATTGGATCCCTCATTTAAAATTTTAGAAATTCGATCTCAGATTCGGATTCTGCGACCTCAAAAACCATAACATATTGACATTCGTCGGAATCAAACTAGTTTTCGAATTAGCGTCCGCCATTTGGATTCGCCATTATGAATTTTAGAAATTCAATTTCAGATTCGGATTCAGCAACCTCAAAAACCATCACATACTCACTTTTGTCGGAATAAAACTATTTTTCGAATTTTGGAAATCCGATTTCAGATTTGGATTCAGCAACCTCAAAAACGATGATTTACTAAATTACAGCCAAATTGATGGAGTGGAAACATGTTTTCTTTTCTTCAAATGCCTACATATGTGTCACGACACAAAAATGGCACGACGTTTTCTGCCCATATGTGTGTCACTCACAGTCAAGGGGTTAATGTGTAGTAAGCGTACCAAAGTGCTGAGGGATGAGGGTTCGAGTGATTTTCGGGTGCTAGAAATTGACTGAAGTCTGTCTCGGTAAAAGAAACTTGAATGAAGGGGTTAAAGTATCCAAATTTATTTCTGGGAACTAAATCCAGCTCGATGCAACTTGACAAAATAGGGTGATGTACAATTTTCAACGCTATCTTTGGCCATCTCCCATCCTGAATTTCTAAGACCTCTCTTAGGTATTGGCCTGCCCTTCTTCTCGCTTCTACCTCAATACTTCCCCCAGCTTCCAGTTTCCAGATGTAGTCGGAGGTCCCTACTTTTAGCGAGCCCTATCGCCATTTTCATGTAACGCCCTTCTAGGACCTCTACCTCTTCTCGTCTTTTCCAGCCCCAGATTTCTACTCCATATCCCACTTTTATCAGTGAGTCCGTAAGTGGAGTCTCTTCTCCAGACTTTCTATCGGCGCGCACGCTTTATAACTCCCAACAATGAGTTTATTGGCTTTTGTCCCTTCCCTATTACATTTTTCAGGTGTTTGCCGAAAGTGTTTCTTGACGAAAACAAAAAACCTGGATATTTAAAATCTTTTACCGCCTCTATATCTTTCGCGAAATACTCTCACCTCTCATTCCTCGCTTGCCTTCCTCCGTTTTTAAATACCACAACCTTTGTCATTTTACTATATTTATTTGTATTTTAGATCACTCCACAAACTTTTCCAATGTTTTAAGCATATCCTCCAATTCCGCAGCTCGTACCGCCACAATCGCAATGTCGTCCAGGTATTTTAGTATGAACACTTTCACCCGACTTATCCCCGACTGGGAATGTTGTTACGGGGCAGATCAGGGCTTGATCGGGCGTGAAACGCTTTTTTGCATCTGACCATGACGCTGAGGCCAGTGAACATAACTGATTAGTATACCTTTTCGGGCCCTGATCCAGTTGCCGTATCTATGTCTGAAATTGAAATATAAAGAATCCCAAAAATTACGAATAAAAATATTCTAGTAGTATTTTTTGTTTCCATATGCTTTATTTATGATCCCGCCTATATGATAACTGGATTAAAACGTATCCTGCTTCGTTAAAGTTTTTACCTCCCCTCGGGATTGGAACCACGTCTTCTAATTCTATAGCTGAGCGTACTACTTATTTAGCCATTCTAACACTTCTGTAAACTTTCCTTTTTTTCTTTGTATATTTTTATCATTCTAATTCTATTCTAAAGAATGTCAAATTTTTTATTCATGCCGTTGAAGTTTGCATCGTTGCAATGCAACAATATTTATTGATTTTACCGAGTTCTTTTGCCTATTTAGGCTGTGAAAATAACTTACACGTTTTTAGATATTCTCATTGTAGTGTTACGATCGCAATTTGCAAAAAAAAGGCTTGATGATGATTTTGTAAAGAAAAAAATGTTAAGTTGCGCCAATAAGATTTTATTTTATTGATTGGATTGATTACTTTTTGATGATGATAAACATAAACGAATGAAAAATAAAGAAAATAGCGTTGCATTCTCATGATGCAAACTTTGAATTTATTTTCATTCGTTCTTTGTATTTTGATTTGATGATGTCGACATCCGCATGTACGCCATATTACTTTTATTAGAATCTTGCCGAAATTATGCATGCAGCAACTCAGTTGTTTACTTTGATGGCCCCGAATAAGGCACATGCATATCTGTCCTCGGGGGTTGGTTGATCCGGCAGACATCCGCCGCCGATCGGGCATATACTTCGAAGTGCATGGCGGATCTGCGCCGGATTAGCCAACTTTGGAGCACGGATGGGAGAAGGAAGGCCTTTGACGGGTAACCTCAACAGACCCATGTGAGGGTTCGTCACATCTTAAAAGCAGTTCAAGATCGGGTATATCCTTGTTAGCTTCCACCCTTTCATCAGTTCCCCCGTTTCCCATATAATGTTCACGGTTTCTAGCAAGTATTCCTCTCCTTCGGCATTGCTTTGAACATTTCGATTATCAGGCCATCCTCCACTAGGGCGTTTTTCTTTTTAATTTCCTGATAGCTCTAACCAGTTCGTGCTCAGCTCTAACTATTTCTGCTTCCAGGCCCTCGTCTAGCGAGTTGTTTTGTTCATCTGCAATTTCCCACCACTCCCTTTCCCCAAGATTTTCTCTGTTCAATTATTCACCTTCAACCGTTTCCGCCTTTAAAGTGCACTATCAATTGCTGTTTCCGAAAATAGAATAACAATATCGTTTTCTATAAAAGAAAACGAGCGTGAGGGGATTCGGTTATTCAACTCCCTTACCACTTTGAACCGATTACCACACATTAAATTACCATAGTCCGTTTTTTTTCTTCAAATTCGAGATATATCTAGCGGAAAACTTATGTTACATCGGAAAACCATAAAAAATCATGAAAAATTCCAATTGGGGACACCAGACATGAGGGTAGTTCGCCCTCGAACGATGTTTTTCCGGAAAATGCAAGAACACGTATCTCTTACGTTATATAAATCTGTTAAATTCAGATGGCTTTGTTGGAATGAAATAAGAATCGGTTTTTCCAAATTTTTCGACTTTCAACCCCTATACATTTCTACCAACTCATCCCGCCGAAATTGACGGACTCGCATTTTTCATTATTCGTTGTAAGCATTGTCCTCGAATTTGTTTCATTCGAATATCTTGAATCGAATCGTAACGAAAATGCAAAAGTCACTTCGAGGGTGAGTTTAACCCCTTAAAACTGTTTTTCCGCCAATGAAAAAAATACATATATCTCTGATTTCGATAAAGAATAACATATTCAAAAATGAACGAAATCGACGGGGAACACCGGAAACAGTGTACAGTTATTGTATAGGGATGTTTCACCCCCAAATGGGTTTTTTTTAACACAGAATGCTATGTCATCTACTTTTTTAGCTCTCTCGAATGCAATTGGTTTCATCGGGATGAAAAAAAGTGTTCGAGTTATACGAATTTTTTCACTTTCAACCCCTATAAATTTAGCCCTATTTAGTCCCGCGGAACTGGAAAAGGCGCATTTTGTATTATTCACTATAAGCATTTTTCTTGAATTGTTTTCATTCGAATATATTGGTTGGAACTATCCGAAACTGCAAAAGTCACGCGGAGGGTGCCCTACTTCGAGGGTGAGCTTCAGCCCTTAAAAATGTTTTTCCGCCGATTAAAGAAATACTTTCCTCTGAGATTTCGATAAAGAATAACATAACAAAAAATGAACGATCTCGGACGGGAACACCGGAAACGGGTATATACACCGTATACAAGGGTAGTCACCCCCAAAAGAGTTTTTTTTCTTGAAGAACCCAAAAACCCGTTTCAACTACTTTTTTAAGCTCTTTCGAGTGCAATTGGTTTCATCGACGTGAAAAAAAAGTTTCCGAGTTATACGAATTTTGCTATTTTCAACCCCTGTAAATGTACCCCTATTCACCCCCTCGGAACTCGAACAGGCACATTTTTCATTATTCGCCATAAGCATTGATCTCCAATTGGTTTCATTCGAATATCTTGATTGGAACTATGCGAAACTGCAACAGTCACTCAGAGGGTGCCCAACTTTGAGGGTGAGTTTCACCCCCTAGAACTGTTTTTCCGCCGATAAAAAAATGCGTGTCTCTTAGATTTCGACAAAGAATAACATATTCAACAATGAACGAAATCGGAGGGGGACACCGGATACGGTTCTCTTGTCAGTGATATTAGTTACTGAGAACTAAATTGCGCGTTTGCTACATTTCGATTTGGTTAATAACTTATGCGCGATGTAAATAAACAAAAAAAGGTTAATCACATTTCTTAACAGTCAATTATATGCATTTCACATATTTATAAGCTGAAATTGATTTATTTTACGTACCATATGATTAGCCGGGGTTGGCAGCTGTTACAGGCTATTCTATTTGACGTCGTTTGGCAATGTTTCCACGGGACCTGAAGAGCCGTTTCAGAGATTTTTGGGTATCTATAATTGTTCTACCATACCGACCGCGATGAGGTGTCATTCCGTCTTAAGCATATGCGTTCCCCTCTTGCCACCTGCCTCTCAAAGACCCTGCGCAACCCCCTTAACCATGCACGCCAAGTCGTTACACAGCATTTCCAGTGCATTTGTTCTGAGGCATCCTTTGTGCTTTTATATAGTCGTGATTCGATTTTTTATTATAATAGTAATATAATTTTTCTTAGATAAAATATTGAGAAAAATATTATTTCTAGGAATTGACAATTTTGTGTACATTTCTAAACACTTGCTACCTTTTTCATAAACAGTTATTTCACTTCTTTTGTACGTTTAAATTGAAAAAGTAATAATTTAAATGAAACCATTGTTTGAAATAGAATAAAAATATTTCGAGTTTAATTAAAACTGGGAGCGACAGCAAGGCACAAATCCAGAAGGGGGGTGGAAGAGAGCGCTAGAAGGAAAAGAGGTGGTGCCAGAGATGTGCGAAATAGTGCGACAATTTGAAAAAATGGCAAGGGAAAAGGACAGAGAAATAGAGGGGTGAAAAGAGGGAGGTGAGGACGAGTAATATGGCGAAAACGGGAAGAAATTTTAGAGAAGGATACTTAAGATAAGATAAGTTAGGTTAAGTTGCGAAAGGAAAAATGTAAGACAAGAGAGGAGTTTGTAAAAAGCCCGCAAGGGTGTACAAGAAATAAAGGAATGTACTACTATTTCGAGTTTAATTTGTATTTTGCAGATAGTACAACAACCGCTAATGTTTTTAAGGGAACTTTTTAGTACTTGGTGTTTTTTTTTTGACATTGGCAAAACAGGTATTTCCAGAGTACTCTTTACTAAAAAAAAACTTTTTGTGCGGTATCGCTGTAATATGGATGACACGTTAAAAAAATTTGAACTGTGCCCATATATTTTGCGAGTTAAATGGGACCGTTTTCGTATTTTTTTAGCTCGTATGTCGTAAACACGACAACGTCGCTGATGACGTAACAGAGTCTATAAGAGGCGCACGATTCAAATTTTCGTAAGCGGAAAGTCTGTTTAACTATTGAGCGGCATAATATTGATTGAACAATATTCGACGATCAATATAAATCAAATACCGTATTAACTCATATATGAGAGTTTACATTAATATGATTACATATCATCTATAGATGTATATACACGTATATATGTAATTCATAGGAATCTATAGATATATTTACACGTATGTATGTAATTCAGATGGGGTAAGACTTAAAAAAAACAGTAAATAATTTTCAGTGAGTGTGATATAAAATTTATTGAAACATGTTCGCAGCAAAAATTATACACTCTACTGAACTAGAAACGTTTGTTTTTTACTTACAGTAAAATGTTTTTCTTTATATTGTTATAAGAATTCAAACCACAGGTCTTGGATTGTAACTATTTTTAAAATTACAGCGTTCTTCTTTTATACCCTCGTCAAATCACGTTGTTCAGATAGAGTTCGAAGAGCGTCGTAAAGCTTACGGAGGACAGTTTGATTTTTAGATACTCGAGGTTTTCCGCCAATATCTTCACAAAGAAGCGTAGTTATTCCATTTTCACCGTGAATGTTGAACGTCCTCTCAAGCTTAGTAAAAGTGAGACCAGGTCCAGCGATTTTGGTGATCATAGCGGCAGATACAGCTCCCTTTGTGGCAGCTATATCATATCTTCTTGTTTTCCTTTCTTTTCGACCGTGATCAGTATTTGCAACCAAAGAGAATGATATGACACGGCTGATGAGTTCTGTTATCGCAAATCTCTAAAGGAGATTATCGAGTATTCGGATATCTACAACCGCATTATGCGCTTCTTTTGAACTGTCAGGTCCTAAATAATGGCGAGCCAGATCCGAAAATTTGAAGCTTCCCTTCTCCGCTATTCGAGAAGTTAATTCTTTGGAGCTCTTGAATACGGGGAGAGTATCGGTAAATCCTTTAACGACCGACACAAAATTTTCAAGTAATCCGACCAATGCAGCCGGATTACTTGAAAATTTGACGATCCGAGGACCGACGTGCATTGCCTTGACGATCTGAGGACCATCAAAGGTTACCCCCTTGTGGGCTACGAGGATAACATTCTGCTATACATTCTTCAGGAATGTGATGAATGCCGTACAGGTAATTAGTGGCGGTCTCTTTTTAACAGTACGACGTCCATCTTGGTCTCTCAGAAACGGTTGTCCCTCATAAACCGACGGGATTGTCGGTTCACGAGGGACACGATAACGTTGAAAGATTCCTTAGGGTGCGTAGAACTGCAGGCGGTGATTTTTTCTGCGTCTTTAGCGTAAGTTCCAAAAATTTGCGTCGATACGGTGCAGAGCTGTGTGCCATGTAGACCTTTTCCATCCGGGAGGCCACGATGCTTGTAATTTTTCGGATCTTCTTTGAAACGGCACCATTCTCCGCACTTCTCGTGTTTATCGTAGGCATGGTCAATGACATTCGACAGAGGTTGCCTTACAGCCTCCGGATCTCCGCTATTTTTTTTATTGCGCACCCAAAACTTTTTTTCAGTTCGTCGATCTTTGTTTGTGTATACGGAGCTTCCACAATTTGTTGCTGAGAGACTTAGTGTTGTGATTCGTGTCAGATTCTTTGACAATGACGTGCGCAGATTCCCTCCGAATTCAACACATGGTTGAAGCATCTTCATCGCCGACGACGGTTCCAATGATGACATTCTTATCTTCCAAGTCCTTATTGTGAACAACCAGTTGTGTCGCCATATCCGGTTCCATGGCTTTGGCACTGCCGCGAAAGTTAAGACGGCAATCGTAATCATTGGGTTCGTGGCCGTTTTCACTTAGAACGCCGATAAGTGAAGAATGACCTACAAGCAAAAACTAAAAAAATTTATACAAACACAAACAACAACAAAATATACCGATAATATTTTTCTACGGCACAAAAAATAATATCTATATAGTTTCACCTGTTTGACTGTCGTACGAATGGCCATTGCCTCTCGTCTGCCACGCTGCATCGATGCTGGCTTTAATTTTTACCTTTCCCTCGTTCGCGAATGCAGCCCTACAATTCATTGACACGAATTGGTATATTACATTATATTGGATAAATAATTTTCAAAACATCAATCCAATTAGTATAAGAAATCACGCCAAGTAATCTAGCACCTTTTAGGTTATTAAACATAGTTTATAAGTATTTTAGGTTATCAAACATAGTTTATAAGTATTGAGAAACAAATTTAGTTCAATTGCGATCAATTAATTGTAAAAATTGACCGCAACTTTTTTGTTACTAAAAAATTATCAATTGTGTCAAAGCAAAAGCTTAAACGTTGCATTTAGATTATTCAACAGGCTTTTCAATGCATTCAAATTGTTCATAAAATCTATAAACCGTTTACCATCTTATAATATAAAAGAACAGGCATAAAATGTAGGATACAACTGAACGAGATGGCATCACCTTTTCACGGACGGTGAAACTGAAAACAATAATTTAATATGAGTACAATGGGATATAAATTTACTGATCAATTTTGTTTTGCAAAAATTGAAATAAATACAAGCCATATTTTTGCACCGTGAGTATCCTCTCAAATCTAATAGCGTCCCTGCAACTTTCTCCCGCTACATCTTCAATTGCAGAACCAACAATCTGCTCGTGCGTTTTTAGAGTGTAAGGATTCATAGTTGGCACATTCAGTGCAGACAAAGCGGTGTTGAGGTGGCTTTCTCCGATGCCAGCATCAATAATCGCTACGGCATGCAAATATTACAAAAAAATAACAACCAACAACCATTCTCAATATCACACGTTTATTTGCTAATGTTATATTTAACGATAGCGTAGCTCAGGAAAAAATAAGATGGAAGTTAATAAAAAATAAGAATGAGCTATCGGGGGAATTTAATTAAAAAAATATTGCAAATCTAAAAGTAAGCATAAAATTGATGTTATGTAATTGCTTCCCCATTGCAGCCTTCAAATTTACGTCGCATCTAGTGCGACCAGACTCACTTTGATACATTTTTTTTGCACGTGTGAACTTCGTGCATCGCAAGACACACGCTGCACCGAATTTTTAAAACACTGGCGAGGCCAATCTGGTGTTCGTTTTCAATGAATTGCAGCGATAAGGTCTGCGAACACATGTGATACCACAAGTCATCCGCTCATTTTTCGCAACTCCATGATGCGTCGTCCTTCCTCCACTTGTTCTTCGGCCTTTTCAGCACAATTCAACTTTCTTCGCTTGACAGCTATTAGCACATTCTCTTTCCACGTTTCTTTTCTTTTTGTAGTAAATTTGTCTCAGGTGCAACGTAACCTCTCCGTGTTATCGCTTGCCGGCGTCGCCATTTTTTGTACTGTCGACAGATGCCGGAAAATTTGCGGAGTACGCTGCTACCAACATTCAGAAATTGCGACGTTGCCAACTCGATTTGTCTCGACAGTACGAATATTGAATTACGTTCATTGACATTTATTGCGAAAAAACAATGTTATAATATCAAAAATAATTATTGTAAATAGATTCGGGTTGTGATAGAGATACCAATTTCTTTTTATAATAGTAATATGATTTTTTTTAGATAAAAGTACAACGTAAGTACCGCACACGTACACTGTAAATGCTGTGCAACGATTTGGCGTACGTGCTTACCAAAAAAAGCTCGCGGAGATACAGAATTTTCCATTCCTTTCGCCTGTATGAAGAAGTTTTGCCACAATATATATACACACATATACAGGGTGAGGCACATAAAGTGTTACAGAGCAATAACACTCAAACTATTGATCATATCCAAAAATGTTTCAGATTAAAGTTTCAGTGTTTGAGAAGCCCGTCATACCGGACCACCCTATTTTTTTATTGGTGGAGGCGCTGAAACTCCGTCAAAGTCAACTCCACTTTTTTTAAAAAACAGAATGGTACATTTTTTTCAACCATCTTGTGGAGCACCTTAAGCGGCATAAAAACATCAGAGGTCAAAGTCGTTCAAGGTCACCTATGAAAATTAAATACAAATTTAAATATCTCAGATCACTACCAAATATTTGGTAGTGATCCGAGAAATTAAGATTTGTATAATCGATAGTGACCTTGAATGACCTCGAACGACTTTGTGTGGTGCGGCATATGGAAAAATAGAATTATTGGTCCACACTTCATTGATGGTAATCAGACTGGAGTTAAGTACGCTCCTTTTCTGGAAGAAATATTACCAGGATCAGCAAAGCTCTAGTATCGACATGATGGGTGTCCAGCTCATTTTGCACGGATAGCTCGCAATGTTGTCGACCGAAAAATTGCTCATAAGTAGATTAGCCAAGGATCACGAATAGGCTGGCATGCTCGATCACCACACTTAAATCCACTCGATTTTTCTTTATGGGGGCCGTTAAAGGATAAAGTTTATCAAGATATGCCCATAACACCGGAGGACATGCGAGAATGCGTGATCAATGCGTGTAACAGCATCACTCCGGAAAGCATTTGACGATCGAAACTGTGTCTGACTGTCCCACTGCAAAAATGTTTAGAGGCTGGTAGAGATCATTTTGAACATCTATTGAAATAAAATATTAATTTGAAAATATCTTTGATATTGATCCAAATTTCATCGATACTGACCTTGAATTACCTTGAACGACTTCGACCGTCAATGTTTTTTATGCGGCTTCCCATGCAGAAATTTTTTGGGGACTCCCCAGATCCTACCAGATCCCTATGGGGATTTGATAGGGACGCCCCAAGTAAGGAGTCCACACTGGAATCCAAATAGATTTGTTGGGCATTCCCCGGATTCTACCAGATCCTTATGGGGATTTGATAGGGACGGCCCAGGTAGGGAGTCCACATTGGAATCCAAATGTATTTGTTGGGGACTCCCCAGGTTCTACCAGATCCTTATGAGGATTTGATATGGACACTCCAGGTACGGAGACCACATTGGAATCCAAATGGATCCTGGGCTGTTTCCAGATTAACGTGGTTTGAGAATTTTTTACTAGAAATTATATAAAATGGGATTTCGCGACGCTCTGTAAAAAATTATTCTTTGATGGTCCCGTGCACAGATTTGCTTGGGAGTTTCAAGATGCACCAACGTGTTTCTAGGAATTTGTTAGGATATCGAATACTACAATATATAATTATATTCTTCAGTAACTTCTTTACTTTAGTGCTTACTCATATTGCATATTTATAGTTTGTTATGGGCTAGTATTTTTTATACGAATAAAAAAACTTGTTATAAATTTTAATATGCACACTTTTTGAATTTTTAATACTTGTGCGCATAAAAATTTGTTTTGGACGTGACGGCAATCGGGTTACGATTGCGTCTGCGGTTTATCGCTGTGGGTGTGGAGTTTTGCTAGAGCGGCTTAAATGAGGTTTTAAAAGAAAATTAAATGTAAGTATGAAATCATATTTTTATAAACATGATATCTATTACACATTCGCTTAAGTTTATAGCCCGTAACAGCAATTTCTACCCGACCCGGTGGATTTTTCATCGGGATCCAATAGGGATTCCCCATCGGGATCTAACAGGGATTCCTTGTCGGGAGCCAATAGGAATTCCCTATCGGGATCCAATAAGGATTCAGAAAATCGCTTCCGACAAAAGAAAGACGTCGGGCGATAGAACATAAGCGGCGCAGGGTACATATATATTCGTGTCGTCGTTGAAAAGCGCGCGACGATCGAGTTACTGCGCAATCGCGATCGTAAAATTTATTTACTCCAAACACGCATTAATGTTTGTTGCATTCCAATGATGCAAGCATCAACCTTATTAAAGTGTTTAAATTTTATATAGTATGAAAAGTATTCAAAGAATATCCCGCCCATAACTGCACAAGTATTTTTGCTTAATAATAGTATAAAAAGTGTATAAAAACTACGTTACAGCATAAAAAGTATTTAAAGTATTTTTAAAAAGTTCATAAAGTATAAAAAGTACTCGAAGATATAGATATAAGATACAAGTATTCGAAGAATACTATACAAAGCACTATAAATATTCAGTATGGGTAAACAATTAAAAAAAAAACAAAATAAGTATATTGTGGTATTCGATATGTACTCCTTTGTAAACAATAAATTGATCTCTTTAGTGTATCGATGCTTCTATTTTTTGTAGCATTTTGGCCTTACAGAATTACAGAAATACAGATTCCGATGGAAATCCCTATTGGATCCTAATAGGGAATCCCTATGGAATCCCTATGGAATCCCGATAGGAATCCCTACTGGATCCCGATGGGAATCCCTTTTGGATCCCGATGGGGAGTCCCTCTTGGAATCCAATGTACGAGCGTGACGTTTCCTGATAGGGATCCAATGGGGTGTCCCGTTGGATCCCTATCAGGGAGTAGGGAGAAGTAGGGGAATCCTATAGGATTCCAAACACAATTTCTACTTGGGTTAAGGTGCTCCACAAGATGGTTGAAAAAAATGTACCATTCCATCAAAAAAGTGCAGGTGACCTTGACTGTGCGGCAGCGCCTCCACCGGAATAAAAAAAAAAGTGGTCGCATTTGATGGTCCCCTTCACACCGTACAACTGTTGTCTGGAACTTTTGGTAATTATGCAATATGAGGACTTTTCCGAAACACGACGAGAAACATTTTTTTCGCCATGATGTTGTTTATTCCATTATAGTAATATTCTGTCGGGGGGAGCTGACATTTCCCATTAATTCCATACGTTATGGGGTTTTGAAGTTTCCAGAAACAAGTAATATTTCGACGCCTGGCTAAACAGCTACGTGTTTCCTTGTACATAGTGTATTATGACGGCAACGATGTATGTCCCATGCAGAAATTTTTTGGGGACTCCCCACATCCTACCAGATCCCTATGGAGATTTGATAGGGACGCCCTAAGTAAGGAGTCCACACTGGAATCCAAATAGATTTGTTGGGGATTCCCCAGATTGTACCAGATCCTTATGGGGATTTGATAGGGACGGCCCAGGTAGGGAGTCCACATTGGAATCCAAATATATTTGTTGGGGACTCCCCAGGTTCTATCAGATCCTTATGGGGATTTGATATGGACACCCCAGGTAGGGAGACCACATTGGAATCCAAATGGATCCTGGGCTGTTTCCAGATTAACGTGGTTTGAGAATTTTTTACTTGAAATTATATCAAATGGGATTTCGTGACGCTCTGTAAAAAATTATTCTTTGATGGTCCCGTGCACAGATTTGCTTGGGAGTTTCAAGATGCACCAACGTGATTCTAGGAATTTGTTAGGATATCGAATACTACAATATATAATTATATTCTTTAGTAACTTCTTTACTTTAGTGCTTACCCATATTGTATATTTATAGTTTGTTATGAGCTAGTATTTTTTATACGAATAAAAAAACTTGTTATAAATTTTAATATGCACACTTTTTAAATTTTTAATACTTGTGCGCATAAAAATTTGTTTTCGACGTAACGGCAATTGGGTTACGATTGCGTCTGCGGTTTATCGCTGTGGATGTGGAGTTTTGTTAGAACGGCTTAAATGAGGTTTTAAAAGAAAATTAAATGTAAGTATGAAATCATTATAAACATGATATGTATTACACATTCGCTTAAGTTTGTAGCCCGTAACAGCAATTTCCACCCGACCCGGTGGATTTTTCATCGGGATCTAATAGGGATTCCCCATCGGGATCTAACAGGGATTCCTTGTCGGGAGCCAATAGGAATTCCCTATCGGGATCCAATAAGGATTCAGAAAATCGCTTCCGACAAAAGAAAGACGTTGGGCGATAGAACATAAGCGGCGCAGGGTACATATATATTCGTGTCGTCGTTGAAAAGCGCGCGACGATCGAGTTACTGCGCAATCGCGATCGTAAAATTTATTTACTCCAAACACGCATTAATGTTTGTTGCATTCCAATGATACAAGCATCAACCTTATTAAAGTGTTTAACTTTTATATAGTATAAAAAGTATTCAAAGAATATCCCGCCCATAACACCCATAACTGCACAAATACAACTGCAAGTATTTTTGCTTAATAATAGTATAAAAAGTGTATAAAAACTACGTTATAGCATAAAAAGTATTTAAAGTATTTTTAAAAAGTTCATAAAGTATAAAAAGTACTCGAAGATATAGATATAAGATATATAAGTATTCGAAGAATACTATACAAAGCACTATAAATATTCAGTATGGGTAAACAATTTAAAAAAAAAAAAAAAATAAGTATATTGTGGCATTCGATATGTACTCCTTTGTAAACAATAAATTGATCTCTTTAGTGTATCGATGCTTTTATTTTTTGTAGCATTTTGGGCTTACAGAATGCGATATGATCGATCAAGCATCGTATCGGATTCCGTTCAATACTGTGGGGAAGCTTTAAGATTCTTACATTGGATTCCGATGGGAAATCCCTATTGGATCCTAATAGGGAATCCCTATGGAATCCTTATGGAATCCCGATAGGAATCCCTACTGGATCCCGATGGGAATCCCTTTTGGATCCCGATGGGAATCCCTTTTGGATCCCGATGGGGAGTCCCTCTTGGAATCCAATGTACGAGCGTGACGTTTCCTGATAGGGATCCAATGGGGTGTCCCGTTGGATCCCTATCAGGGAGTAGGGAGAAGTAGGGGAATCCTATAGGATTCCAAACACAATTTCTACCTGGGGTGTTTTGATTTTGTGACCACAGCTGACCTGTTTCCGGAAACAGGTAATATTTCGATGCCTCTAGTTTGTTATCGCTAAGCAGCTACGCGTTTTCCAAGGGCCAACCCAAAATAATGGAATAAACAAGTTGACGGTGAAAAAAAAAATTCCGTCGTCTTTCGAAAAAGTCCTCGTACTGCACGATTACCGCGCGCGCGCGTGTGTGTGTGTGTGCGTGCGTGCGTGCGTGCGTGCGTGCGTGCGTGCGTACGTGCGTGCGTGCACACACACACACACACACAAAAGCAACTACAATTTTTTTTAGATTTTTAAATTGGATTTTACACTCGAATTTCGATACCGGGAAATTTTTCTCGTTTTTTTCCGATTCATTATACTCAAAAGTGATGCATTGTACAAAAAAAACAGGTCAAAGAAGAAAACTTAGGTTTCCGAATGTACTTTTCAATCATATATGTTTCGTAACTGTTAAAAATTCTGCTAATGTATTTCTCAACGAAATAAGGTACAAATATTTTTTTTCGTCAAGTTCGCCCACTTTATTTTTCTATAAATTTGAGAGAACTTTCGTTGATGTCATAACAAACCACAGGAAAATTGGCATGATGGAGAATTCATATCTTCCAATTATTTTTTAAGGTTAATTGATGAAGAATTTGATCGAACCATGGATATTGAATATCGACCGTTGTTTTAGGCACAACAGTGGATTGCGACGAATATTTAGTGTTATCTAGAATGATTTTGTCCTCCTCCTTTCAATTCAATTATGGTTTTGTCTGCCTCGAAAATTTTCATTTTTGAATATTTTTATCGTTAAACAATGAGTGAATCGTAATATGGTTAGTCTACTAATACAAAAGCCACCGATGAGAAAACCATATCGAATAAAAAAGTATCGAATCGTTTTGACCGAATTCTTCCGCAAAATCAATTGTATTAGCATTGAGAGTGAGCAAACCAGATCATTCAACAAACGAGAAGCAAGATATCTTTTTGATACGAGAATAACGCTACAAAAACCGGTGAGTGAATGAAAAATGTCGAGACAGACAAACAAAACCATAATTGAATTGAAAGGAGGAGGACAAAATCATTCTAGATAACACTAAATATTCGTCGCAATCCACTGTTGTGCCTAAAACAACGGTCGATATTCAATATCCATGGTTCGATAGAATTCTTTATCAGTTAACCTTAAAAAATAATTGGAAGATATGAATTCTTCATCATGCCAATTTTTCTGTGGTTTGTTATGATATCAACGAAAGTTCTATCAAAGGCCATAGCCGGGTAAGTAGGGAAAAATCGCCCCCGCATTTGTTCCAGTGAAATTTGGAGTATATTCTGAGGTATAAAAAAAAAAACAAATTTTATGAAAATTTCATGCCCGTCAACGCAATGGTTTTAGAAAAATGAATTTTTTTTTCAATACAAAAAAAATTTTTTTCCGGAAACGGTACAGTGGATCGATTTGATTTTTTTTTGGTACATGTTCCGATCAAACGTGTTACGAAATAAAATTATAGAACATCTTGCGAAAGATTAAGGTTTGAAAAAAAATAATGTTCCTTGTTTTATTATTTTTTACCA
The DNA here is from genome assembly GCA_964007375.1 of Ophion obscuratus. Taxonomy (NCBI): domain Eukaryota; kingdom Metazoa; phylum Arthropoda; class Insecta; order Hymenoptera; family Ichneumonidae; genus Ophion; species Ophion obscuratus. The sequence goes on from OZ023314.1 coordinate 50,819,517, forward strand.
TAATCCACTTGGGGTACAATAGCGAAAATTTTTTCATATAATCTTTGGGCACCTTATTAGATTATATAATGTCTTCAAAATGATCGGTTTGGTACGCCACAGTGAAAAAAAAGAAATACACTTTATTGATATGATTTAGTTATATAGATATATAACTAAAATATATTAATAAAGTCTGTTTCTTTTTTTTTTACTGTGGCGTACCAAACCGATCATTTTGAAAAAAAATTATAATCTAATAAGGTGCCCAAAGATTATATGAAAAAAAATCTCGTTATTGTACCCCAAGTGGATTATAGTAAAAAAAATAAAACAAGGAACATTATTTTTTTTAAACCTTAATCTTTCGCAAGATGTTCTATAATTTTATTTCGTAACACGTTTGATCGTAACAAGTACCAAAAAAAATCGAATCAATCCACTGAAGCGTTTCCGGAATTTTAATTTTTTTTTATTAAAAAAAATTCATTTTTCCAAAACCATTGCGTTGACGGGGATGAAATTTTCAGAAAAGGCCATAGCCGGGTAAGTAGGGAAAAATTGCCCCCACATTTTCTCCAGCGAAATTAGGAGTATATTCTGAGGTATTAAAAAAAAAAAATTCTGAAAATTTCATCCCCGTCAACGCAATGGTTTTGGAAAAATGAATTTTTTTTTAATAAAAAAAAAATACAAATTACGGAAACACTTCAGTGGATGAATTCGTTTTTTTTTTTTTGGTACTTGTTACGATCAAACGTGTTACGAAATAAAATTATAGAACATCTTGCGAAAGATTAAGGTTTAGAAAAAAATAATGTTCCTTGTTTTATTATTTTTTACTATAATCCACTTGGAGTATAATAGCGAAAATTTTTTCATATAATCTTTGGGCACCTTATTAGATTATATAATTTTTTCAAAATGATCGGATTGGTAGGCCACAGCGAAAAAAAAAGAAACATACTTTATTGACATATTTTAGTTATAACTATATAAATAAAATATATCAATAAAGTATGTTTCTTTTTTTCGCTGTGGCCTATCAAACCGATCATTTTGAAAAAATTATATAATCTAATAAGGTGTCCAAGGATTATATGAAAAAAATTTCGCTATTGTACCCCAAGTGGATTATAGTCAAAAATAATAAAACAAGGAACATTATTTTTTTCTAAATCTTAATCTTTCGCAAGATGTTCTATAATTTTATTTCGTAACACGTTTGATCGGGACAAGTACCAAAAAAAAATCAAATCGATCCACTGTACCGTTTCCGGAATTTTTTTTTTATTTAAAAAAAATTCATTTATCTAAAACCATCGTGTTGACGGGCATGAAATTTTCAGAAAATTTGTTTTTTTTTTAAACCTCAGAATATACTCTAAATTTCGCTGGAAAAATGCGAGGGCAATTTTTCTCTACTTACCCGGCTATTGCCTTTATAAAAAAATAAAAGTGGGCGAGCTTGGCGAAAAAATTATTTTTACCTTATTTCGTTGAAAAATACATTAGCAGAATTGTTAACAGTTACGATACATATATGATTGAAAAGTACATTCCAAAACATAAATTTTCTTCTTTAACGTTTTATTTGTACAATGCATCACTTTTTGAGTATAATGAATCGAAAAAAAAAACGAGAAAAATTTCCCGGTATTTAAATTCGAGTGTAAAATCCAATTTAAGAATCTAAAAAAAATTGTAATTGCTTTTGACACTCGAACGAACTTAAAAACAAATAATGAGCCCATTTAAAAATTACATGATTTTTTAGTGTTTCACTTGATGTGGAATGTTTCATATATTTGTGTGCGCACGCGCGCCTGTGTATGTGTATATATATATATTGCCTTTTAAAAACACTTTCACAACGAGGTCCTTCCCCTTTTACCATGCCCTCCTTTATTCATTCCATTCCTTCCATTCCTTCCGACATTCACAATCCTTCCAGAGTTCCCCCCCAGAGTGTTGACCGAAGCCACTCTTTCCTAATGCATTACTGTATTGCATTTGCACGAGGGCCCAGGGAAACTGCGGAAAACCTGGGCTGATACAGGCGGCTATAATTGGCTGAGTTTCAGTTGTATTACCATCAGAAACTGAGACAAACTGCTCCCGCTCAGAGGTTGACGCGCAAACCAGTGCACGGGCAAGCGGTCACCGCTCCAAGTATTGACAGCCTCCAATGCTGCTTAACTTCAGTGACCACCGAGCCCGCACACCGACCGCGCGCCCACCTCTGCCGGTGCCGTTTTAAAACTCTTCAAAAGTAAAAAATAAACGCCCAGTAATTTAAAAAATCCCTTCAAAAACACTATCGCTTGTTTTACGTTCTAAAAATATTTTGATTTACCTAATATTTCTTTTTTACTTTAATTCAAGCAATGGTTTCAATCTATTACTTAAATAAATCAAATGTACTAAAAGTGTGATAACATTTTTAAACTAACCAAGCCAGTTTACTAGAAATAATTAAACCTTAAGAATAATATTTTTCAAATATTTTATTTTGATTTAAAAAAATCATATTACCATTATAACATAATATCAATATGACCATTACATCACAGTACAACGTATGTACCACGCAAGTACACTTGGAATGCTGAGCAACGACGTGGCGTCCATGGTTAAGAAAAAAAGCTCTGGAAGACATAACATTTTCCGTTTCTACAGCCTGCCTAAATAACTTATGCGATAGTACATAAAGGGTGTCTCTAAATGACCTGACATTTTAAATTGTGCGCCATTTTTCTGTGGCGAATATAGAGTTACTAATCTTTGATAACTGGCATCAGGAAGTATTGAGGTTTAGTCAAGGGGAATTAGACAATTGATCAACGCATAGAAATTGTTATCAGCTGTATTATTACTGCATAGTTATTGCAGACGAAGTTTCAAGGTCGTGTTATCTCGCGCCGCAGCGATGTCAACTAGCCGGCAAGATCGTTCGATTTGACGCCATTGGACACCTTTCTTTGGGGTTTTCTGAAAGGTAACGTGTATGCCAATGGTCCACACACCATCGCGGAGCTGAAGGAGGCAATTGGACGCACCATTAATGAAGTTAGTCCGCAATTATGCCAAAATGTTATTGAAAATTTCGACAAAAGACTCAACGTTTGTAAATAGCGACGAGGCGGCCATTTATCGGATTTGGCGTTCTACGAATAACCTCCATATTTGTACCAGATACTGAAATAAAAATATTCGTCCTTTTCAAATAAATAATACGTTTTATTAATAAATAAAAATGTCCGGTCATTTTGAGATACTTTATATATTATTTTTCATTTTAAGCCTCTCATCAACTGCTGGGGTTATCAGCAATGGGATCTACTGTGTCTTACGCTTGTGTGATTCAGATAGGGTAACGTTGATACCGGTACCGATGTGGACATTGAACCACTCAGTTCGCCTTACGGTGCCGGAGCTACGTAATACCACTACGTTAATCCACTGCCAATAAATATTCGACTGTATTTGTTTCAAACCATCGAATATATCGCACTAGATGTCATCGGTACAACGGAGATATATATATATATTTTCGCTAGAAAGACGACGACCAAAGTCTATGTGACTAAATATATTTCATGCAATATGTAGTAGTTTTATGCGTTCAATTTTATATTTTTATATAACTTTGTGAATTATGTAAGTAAAATAAGATTATAAGTATCGTATGGTCCAGGAGGACATCACTGATTTTATCGCTACTTTCCAAAATCATGAATTTGATATCCACTTGCATATTAAATTGAAGGTAACAAAGGGTTATCGGAGGATATTGCAGGCAGTATTACTTCTTTGGATCCCAATCATGCAAAATACACTTCGGCAAAATTCATTTTTTAGCACGATCGAATTGCGATGATCTATAGTATACTATATAGAATTACTACCATCTGATCAACTCGTATTCCTAAGATCGAAACATGGGGCAATTTTATATTTTTTTTACTTGAGAGTTCAGTAGTGAAGAGGACAAGATCCTTTGCCGAGCTTTTTTTCTTAACCAAGCTCACCAAGTCATTGCACAGCATTCCCAGTGTACTTGTGTGGTGCATATAATGTGGTCATATCTTATATATATCAATATAATTATATAATGGTCATATTAATTTTATTTTGTAATAGTAATATTTTTTTATTGGAAATGGCTTTATTGGAAATGGCTTTTTTATTTGAAAAATGGCTTGCCTAGTTTAAAAAAAATGTTATCTCAGCTTTTTAGTATATTTGATGCGTTTAAAAAATACATTGAAACCAACCGGTGTGCTGGTCTAATGGGTAGCGTGCTTGCTTCTGCACCAACGCGTCGGAAGGTCGCAGGTTCGAATCCCCGTCCCGTAGTCTCGAAGAAAAATAAGACTAGCGTGGCATTGCTCCAGTTCTACACGAATGTCACGCACATGGACCGGTACGGGTATGTGTCGTGTGTGTAGCCCGTGATTTATTTCTCGACGAAGCGCGACTACCTTCAAAACTGAGAAGCCAACCTGGGATCCGCTGTATTGGTATGGGTTTTCCGCAGCTTCCCTGTACCCATGTCAGAAACGTTATGGTGAATGCGATAGAATGGAGGAAGACGGCTGCGGCCGCAAGGTGGGGATGAGCAGTGGAATATGGTGGGGAATGCAATTAGGGGGAAGACCCAGTACAATGGAATCTACGATGTAGTGATACCAATATCTTTTTATAATAGTGTTACCTCCGAAGCCGTTTAGAAAAGATATATATTTCTAGAGTTATAAGCGTCGAGCGGTAAACGCTTTACTCCGATTACTACCCTAATGAGTCACGAGTGCTCTTCGGGATAATAATTATGTGGGAACGTTTGCTGTGAGACCTTGAGAGATCTTGTTTCTTTTATGGGTTTAGGAAATTAATAATAAAGGGACTTCAATGTCTTGAGTCACACAATAGTTTAATTAACACTCGATGAAATAATAATTTGGTACATTCCAAGTAAATTTATAATGTGATAAATACCTTTGACAATCAGGAGCGGTGTCGTCGCTTTACAATAACGTATTCTTGCTTTCGTTGAATATTTCTTTAAACACACACGCGTACTCTCACAATCTTCTAGAGATCTGGTCGCGGAATAACAATAATTTGTACTTGAAATATTTGGTCTTATGACCCTTTTGATTATAAAACAATATAAATTGACTTTAATAATTACGCCGAATCACACTCTTCTACAGAAGACCCGGATTTCGGACAGCGTAACGACGCGTGAAAATTTTGGTTAAAACTGAACAATTATAATATACGTCCGATACTACTGTCGGATCACTCTCTTCTACGGAAGACCTGGATTACGAACAGTGTATCGGCGTTAAAAACTTCGGCTATACTGCGCGCTGGTCGTCGAGACAAGGAGGTTTTATAAGGGCGAGATGACTTTGCCAGAAGGGCTACTCTCTTAATTTGGGCACAGAGAACTATTTTTCGTCTATTATTCGAGAGTTCGACCTCCTCTGAGAAGCAGTAAAGGTTGGATATTTTGGATCTCTACCATGTCGCCTTGCCGATCCCTATCATAGGGCTGGAGGCTCCGGCTGGAAAACTTTTATTACCGCTCTCATGCAGAGCGGGAAAAAATAGCGGAACGGCTCGCTACACGAAAATACATGCATTAGGTATTGTGAGCAGATGATAAACAAGGAAAGCGTATATCTTTGCTATGATGTACGTCTTGTCTGTGATGTACGCGTCTATGGTGTGTGAGAAGCAATACAATTGTGATAGGTATCTCGAACGCTTATATTTTTGGTTGCGGTGAAAAATAAAAGTAGCTGACTCTATTGCTTCTCGCACGTGTACAATTATGTGTGTGTGGTCAAAAAGAAATCAGAGAATAACGTCGTACGTGACACCTCCCCACTTAGACGAGTCATCGTCCTCGGTGACTTCAAATTTATGCATATTAAAATATGGCTGTATTGGAATATGTATAAATAGTACAAGAATCATTGACTCTAAGTTTAAAATATGGTTTCAACATCTGGTTGTAAAATTCAAGATCGTAAGGAGTAGGGTACTAAGTTTTTCAAAGGGGATGTGGATTATGAATGCTATTTTGATAGCGTTTCTCTATAGATTCGTCATCCTTGGCGTGGGTGACAATATATTTCGTGCGTTTCGACATCTGACGAGGGTTTTGATAAAAAGTTCGGTTATTGATCGATCGGTATTGGTTTTGTAAATTCCATCTGATGTGCATATATGTCTTCTGACAATGCTCTCCTCATGGAAGATACATCTAGACATTGCGATTGTTCAGCGGATTACAAACCGAGGTTGTATGTAGCCGTCAATATTTCGATCAGGGCCACCTCTGTGAACTTGGCACCCGAGTATGACCGATCTTAATTTTTTTTTATTATTTCGGATTGTTTTTGTTTGTAGTTGATTGTAGTACAAACGATTTCGTTTGTAGTAACTCAGAAAAAAAATTAGGGCCCTTAAAAAAAAAGTCAGCCCCCTTAATGAAAATATTTAATCGGGCGGAGTTATTTTTCATTCAAAATCGTTTGTAGTTGATTGTAGTGAAATTATTTTTGTTTGTAGTTGAACCGTTTCCGAAAAAAATCGAATTTTCGAAAAAAACGATAGATAGATGTGGAAAAATGATTTTGCGACCATTTTTTTTCGTGATCGGCGGCTTATTGGAAGAAAGTAGCTTACTACAAACAATATGCGACCTGTCAAAACGTCTGTAGTTGTTTGTAGTTTCCGAATGATCGTTTGTAGTTGCGCGAAAAACGAACTACAAACGAGGAAGGCACCTGAAAATGATTTTTGAACGCTTCTCGTTGGAATATCTTGTTTGTAGTGGCAAATAAGCTTACTACAAACGATATCGGACCTCTCAAAATGTTTGTAGTTGTTTGTAGTTTCCGAATTATCATTTGTAGTTGCGCGAAAATCGAACTACAAATGAGGAAAGCACCTGAAAATGAGTTTCGAACGCTTCTCGTTAGGATATCTTGTTTGTAGTGGCAAATAAGCTTACTACAAACGATATCCAACCTCTTAAAACGTTTGTAGTTGTTTGTAGTTCCCGACCTATCGTTTGTAGTTGCGCAAAAATCGAACTACGAACGAGGAAAGCACCGACAAATGATTTTTCAAGGCCTCTCTGCGGAATTATTCGGTTGTAGTGGCAAACAAGCTCACTACAAACGATGAACGACCTCTTAAAACGTTTGTAGTTGTTTGTAGTTTGCGATTAGTCGTTTGTAGTTGCGCGAAAATCAATCTACGAACGAGGAAAGCATCAAAAATGATTTTTCAAGGCTTCTCTTCAAGATTTTTCGTTTGTAGTGGCAAACTAGCTTACTACAAACGATACACGACCTGTCAAAACGTTTGTGGTTGTTTGTATTTCCCGAATTATCGTTTGTAGTTGTGCGAAAATCAAACTACAAACGAGGAAAGCACCTGAAAATGAGTTTTGAACGCTTCTCGTTGGAATATCTTGTTTGTAGTGGCAAATAAGCTTACTACAAACGATATCCGACCTCTTAAAACGTTTGTAGTTGTTTGTAGTTCCCGAATTATCGTTTGTAGTTGCGCGAAAATCGAACTACGGACGGGGAAAGCACCGAAAAATGATTTTTCAAGGCTTCTCTTGGGAATCATTCGTTTGTAGTGGCAAACAAGCTTACTAAAAACGATAAACGGACTCTTCAAACGTTTGTAATTGTTTGTAGTTTGCGATTAAGCGTTTGTAGTTGCGCGAAAATCAATCTACGAACGAGGATAGTACCAAAAATAATTTTTCGAGGCTTTTCTTCAAGATTATTCGTTTGTAGTGGCAAACTAGCTTACTACAAACGATAGACGACCTGTCAAAACGTGTGTAGTTGTTTGTAGTTCCCGGATTATCGTTTGTAGTTGCGCGAAAATCGAACTACAAACGAGGAAAGCACCTGAAAATGAGTTCTGAACGCTTCTCGTTGGAATATCTTGTTTGGAGTGGCAAATAAGTTTACTACAAACGATATCGAACCTCTCAAAACGATTGTAGTTGTTTGTAGTTTCCGAATTATCGTTTGTAGTTGCGCGGAAATCGAACTACAAACGAGGAAAGAATCTGAAAATGAGTCTCGAACGCTTCTCGTTAGGATATCTTGATTGTAGTGGCAAATAAGCTTACTACAAACGATATCCGACCTCTCAAAACGTTTGTAGTTGTTTGTAGTTCGCGAATTATCGTTTGTAGTTGCGCGAAAATCAAACTACAAACGAGGAAAGCACCTGAAAATGAGTTTCGAAAGCTTCTCGTTAGGATATCTTGTTTGTAGTGGCAAATAAGCTTACTACAAACGATATCCGACCTCTTAAAACGTTTGTAGTTGTTTGTAGTTCCCGACCTATCGTTTGTAGTAGCGCGAAAATCAAACTACGAACGAGGAAAGCACCGACAAATGATTTTTCAAGGCCTCTCTTCGGAATTATTCGTTTGTAGTGGCAAACAAGCTCACTACAAACGATGAACGACCTCTTAAAACGTTTGTAGTTGTTTGTAGTTTGCGATTAGTCGTTTGTAGTTGCGCGAAAATCAATCTACGAACGAGGAAAGCATCAAAAATGATTTTTCAAAGCTTCTCTTCAAGATTATTCGTTTGTAGTGGACAACTAGCTTATTACAAACGATACACGACCTGTCAAAACGTTTGTGGTTGTTTTTAGTTCCCGAATTATCGTTTGTAGTTGCGCGAAAATCTAACTACAAACGAGGAAAGCACCTGAAAATGAGTTTCGAACGCTTCTCGTTAGGATATCTTGTTTGTAGTGGCAAATGAGGTTACTACAAACGATATCCGACCTCTCAAAACGTTTGTAGTTGCTTGTAGTTCCCGAATTATCGTTTGTAGTTGCGCGAAAATCAAACTACAAACGAGGAAAGCACCTGAAAATGAGTTTTGAACGCTTCTCGTTTGGATATCTTGTTTGTAGTGGCAAATAAGCTTACTACAAACGATATCCGACCTCTCAAAATGTTTGCAGGTGTTTGTAGTTTCCGAATTATCGTTTGTAGTTGCGCGAAAATCGAACTACAAACGAGGAAAGCACCTGAAAATGAGTTTCGAACGCTTCTCGTTAGGATATCTTGTTTGTAGTGGCAAATAAGCTTACTACAAACGATATCCAACCTCTTAAAACGTCTGTAGTTGTTTGTAGTTCCCGACCTATCGTTTGTAGTTGCGCAAAAATCGAACTACGAACGAGGAAAGCACCGACAAATGATTTTTCAAGGCCTCTCTGCGGAATTATTCGTTTGTAGTGGCAAACAAGCTCACTACAAACGATGAACGACCTCTTAAAACGTTTGTAGTTGTTTGTAGTTTGCGATTAGTCGTTTGTAGTTGCGCGAAAATCAATCTGCGAACGAGGAAAGCATCAAAAATGATTTTTCAAGGCTTCTCTTCAAGATTATTCGTTTGTAGTGGCAAACTAGCTTACTACAAACGATACACGACCTGTCAAAACGTTTGTGGATGTTTGTAGTTCCCGAATTATCGTTTGTAGTTGCGCGAAAATCAAACTACAAACGAGGAAAGCACCTGAAAATGAGTTTTGACCGCTTCTCGTTGGAATATCTTGTTTGTAGTGGCAAATAAGCTTACTACAAACGATATCCGACCTCTTAAAACGTTTGTAGTTGTTTGTAGTTCCCGAATTATCGTTTGTAGTTGCGCGAAAATCGAACTACGGACGGGGAAAGCACCGAAAAATGATTTTTCAAGGCTTCTCTTGGGAATCATTCGTTTGTAGTGGCAAACAAGCTTACTAAAAACGATAAACGGACTCTTCAAACGTTTGTAATTGTTTGTAGTTTGCGATTAAGCGTTTGTAGTTGCGCGAAAATCAATCTACGAACGAGGATAGTACCAAAAATAATTTTTCGAGGCTTTTCTTCAAGATTATTCGTTTGTAGTGGCAAACTAGCTTACTACAAACGATAGACGACCTGTCAAAACGTGTGTAGTTGTTTGTAGTTCCCGGATTATCGTTTGTAGTTGCGCGAAAATCGAACTACAAACGAGGAAAGCACCTGAAAATGAGATCTGAACGCTTCTCGTTGGAATATCTTGTTTGGAGTGGCAAATAAGTTTACTACAAACGATATCGAACCTCTCAAAACGATTGTAGTTGTTTGTAGTTTCCGAACTATCGTTTCTAGTTGCGCGAAAATCGAACTACAAACGAGGAAAGAATCTGAAAATGAGTCTCGAACGCTTCTCGTTAGGATATCTTGTTTGTAGTGGCAAATAAGCTTACTACAAACGATATCCGACCTCTCAAAACGTTTGTAGTTGTTTGTAGTTCGCGAATTATCGTTTGTAGTTGCGCGAAAATCAAACTACAAACGAGTAAAGCACCTCAAAATGAGTTTTGAAAGCTTCTCGTTAGGATATCTTGTTTGTAGTGGCAAATAAGCTTACTACAAACGATATCCAACCTCTTAAAACGTTTGTAGTTGTTTGTAGTTCCCGACCTATCGTTTGTGGTAGCGCGAAAATCGAACTACGAACGAGGAAAGCACCGACAAATGATTTTGCAAGGCCTCTCTTCGGAATTATTCGTTTGTAGTGGCAAACAAGCTCACTACAAACGATGAACGACCTCTTAAAACGTTTGTAGTTGTTTGTAGTTTGCGATTAGTCGTTTGTAGGTGCGCGAAAATCAATCTACGAACGAGGAAAGCATCAAAAATGATTTTTCAAAGCTTCTCTTCAAGATTATTCGTTTGTAGTGGCAAACTAGCTTATTACAAACGATACACGACCTGTCAAAACGTTTGTGGTTGTTTTTAGATCCCGAATTATCGTTTGTAGTTGCGCGAAAATCAAACTACAAACGAAGAAAGCACCTGAAAATGAGTTTCGAACGCTTCTCGTTAGGATATCTTGTTTGTAGTGGCAAATGAGGTTACTACAAACGATATCCGACCTCTCAAAACGTTTGTAGTTGTTTGTAGTTCCCGAATTATCGTTTGTAGTTGCGCGAAAATCAAACTACAAACGAGGAAAGCACCTGAAAATGAGTTTTGAACGCTTCTCGTTTGGATATCTTGTTTGTAGTGGCAAATAAGGCTACTACAAACGATATCCGACCTCTCAAAACGTTTGCAGTTGTTTGTAGTTTCCGAATTATCGTTTGTAGTTGCGCGAAAATCGAACTACAAACGAGGAAAGCACCTGAAAATGAGTTTCGAACGCTTCTCGTTAGGATATCTTGTTTGTAGTGGCAAATAAGCTTACTACAAACGATATCCAACCTCTTAAAACGTTTGTAGTTGTTTGTAGTTCCCGACCTATCGTTTGTAGTTGCGCAAAAATCGAACTACGAACGAGGAAAGCACCGACAAATGATTTTTCAAGGCCTCTCTTCGGAATTATTCGTTTGTAGTGGCAAACAAGCTCACTACAAACGATGAACGACCTCTTAAAACGTTTGTAGTTGTTTGTAGTTTGCGATTAGTCGTTTGTAGTTGCGCGAAAATCAATCTACGAACGAGGAAAGCATCAAAAATGATTTTTCAAAGCTTCTCTGCAAGATTATTCGTTTGTAGTGGCAAACTAGCTTATTACAAATGATACACGACCTGTCAAAACGTTTGTGGGTGTTTGTAATTCCCGAATTATCTTTTGTAGTTGCGCGAAAAGCAAACTACAAACGAGGAAAGCACCTAAAAATGAGTTTCGAACTCATTTTTGTGTCAAACTACAAACTCCTCGTTTGTAGTTTGATTTTCGCGCAACTACAAACGATAATTCGGAAACTACAAACAACTACAATCGGTTTGAGAGGTTCGTTATCGTTTGTAGTAAACTTATTTGCCACTCCAAACAAGATATTCCAACGAGAAGCGTTCAGAACTCATTTTCAGGTGCTTTCCTCGTTTGTAGTTTGATTTTCGCGCAACTACAAACGATAATTCGGGAACTACAAACAACCACAAACGTTTTGACAGGTCGTGTATCATTTGTAATAAGCTAGTTTGCCACTACAAACGAATAATCTTGAAGAGAAGCATTGAAAAATCATTTTTGATGCTTTCCTCGTTCGTAGATTGATTTTCGCGCAACTACAAACGACTAATCGCAAACTACAAACAACTACAAACGTTTTAAGAGGTCGTTCATCGTTTGTAGTGAGCTTGTTTACCACTACAAACGAATAATTCCGAAGAGAGGCCTTGAAAAATCATTTGTCGGTCCTTTCCTCGCTCGTAGTTCAATTTTCGCGCAACTACAAACGATAGGTCGGGAACTACAAACAACTACAAACGTTTTAAGTGGTTGGATATCGTTTGTAGTAAGCTTATTTGCCACTACAAACAAGATATCCTAACGAAAAGCTTTCGAAACTCATTTTCAGGTGCTTTCCTCGTTTGTAGTTTGATTTTCGCGCAACTACAAACAATAATTCGGGAACTACAAACAACTGCAAACGTTTTGAGAGGTTGGATATCGTTTGTAGTAACCTTATTTGCCACTACAAACAAGATATCCTAACGAGAAGCGTTCGAAACTCATTTTCAGCTGCTTTCCTCGTTTGTAGTTTGATTTTCGCGCAACTACAAACGATAATTCGGAAACTACAAACAACTACAATCGTTTTGAGAGGTTCGTTATCGTTTGTAGTAAACTTATTTGCCACTCCAAACAAGATATTCCAACGAGAAGCGTTCAGAACTCATTTTCAGGTGCTTTCCTCGTTTGTAGTTTGATTTTCGCGCAACTACAAACGATAATTCGGGAACTACAAACAACCACAAACGTTTTGACAGGTCGTGTATCATTTGTACTAAGCTAGTTTGCCACTACAAACGAATAATCTTGAAGAGAAGCATTGAAAAATCATTTTTGATGCTTTCCTCGTTCGTAGACTGATTTTCGCGCAACTACAAACGACTAATCGCAAACTACAAACAACTACAAACGTTTTAAGAGGTCGTTCATCGTTTGTAGTGAGCTTGTTTGCCACTACAAACGAATAATTCCGAAGAGAGGCCTTGAAAAATCATTTGTCGGTGCTTTCCTCGTTCGTAGTTCGATTTTCGCGCAACTACAAACGATAGGTCGGGAACTACAAACAACTACAATCGTTTTGAGAGGTTCGATATCGTTTGTAGTAAACTTATTTGCCACTCCAAACAAGATATTCCAACGAGAAGCGTTCAGAACTCGTTTTCAGGTGCTTTCCTCGTTTGTAGTTCGATTTTCGCGCAAGTACAAACGATAATCCGGGAACTACAAAGAACTACACACGTTTTGACAGGTCGTGTATCGTTTGTAGTAAGCTAGTTTGCCACTACAAACGAATAATCTTGAAGAAAAGCTTCGAAAAATCATTTTTGGTACTATCCTCGTTCGTAGATTGATTTTCGCGCAACTACAAACGCTTAATCGCAAACTACAAGCAACTACAAACGTTTCAAGAGTCCGTTCATCGTTTGTAGTAAGCTTGTTTGCCACTACAAACGAATAATTCCCAAGAGAAGCCTTGAAAAATCATTTTTCGGTGCTTTCCCCGTCCGTAGTTCGATTTTCGCGCAACTACAAACGATAATTCGGGAACTACAAACAACTACAAACGTTTTGAGAGGTCGGATATCGTTTGTAGTATGCTAGTTTGCCACTACGAATGAATAATTCCGAAGAGAAGCTGTAAAAAATAATTTTTCGGGCCTTTTCTCATTCGTAGTTCGATTTTTGCGCAACTACAAACGATAATTCAGGAACTACAAACAACTGCAAACGTTTTGAGAGGTTGGATATCGTTTGTAGTAACCTTATTTGCCACTACAAACAAGATATCCAAACGAGAAGCGTTCAAAACTCATTTTCAGGTGCTTTCCTCGTTTGTAGTTTAATTTTCGCGCAACTACAAACGATAATTCGGGAACTACAAATACCTACAAACGTTTGGACAGGTCGTGTATCGTTTGTAGTAAGCTAGTTTGTCACTACAAACGAATAATCTTGAAGAGAAGCCTTGAAAAATCATTTTTGATGCTTTCCTCGTTCGTAGATTGATTTTCGCGCAACTACAAACGACTAATCGCAAACTACAAACAACTACAAACGTTTTAAGAGGTCGTTCATCGTTTGTAGTGAGCTTGTTTGCCACTACAAACGAATAATTCCGAAGAGAAGCCTTGAAAAATCATTTTTGACGCTTTCCTCGTTCGTAGATTGATTTTCGCGCAACTACAAACGACTAATCGCAAACTACAAACAACTACAAACGTTTTAAGGGTCGTTCATCGTTTGTAGTAAGCTTATTTGCCACTACAAACAAGATATTCCAACGAGAAGCGTTCAAAAATCATTTTCAGGTGCCTTCCTCGTTTGTAGTTTGTTTTTCGCGCAACTACAAACGATGATTCGGGAACTACAAACAACTACAGACGTTTTGACAGGTCGCATATTGTTTGTAGTAAGCTACTTTCTTACAATAAGCCGCCGATCACGAAAAAAAATGGTCGCAAAATCATTTTTCCACATCTATCTATCGTTTTTTTCGAAAATTCGATTTTTTTCGGAAACGGTTCGACTACAATCAAAAATAATTTCACTACAAACAACTACAAACGTTTTAAGAGGTCGTTTATCGTTTGTAGTGAGCTTGTTTGCCACTACAAACGAATAATTCCGCAGAGAGGCCTTGAAAAATCATTTGTCGGTGCTTTCCTCGTTCGTAGTTCGATTTTTGCGCAACTACAAACGATAGGTCGGGAACTACAAACAACTACAAACGTTTTAAGAGGTTGGATATCGTTTGTCGTAAGCTTATTTGCCAAGACAAACAAGATATCCTAACGAGAAGCGTTCGAAACTCATTTTCAGGTGCTTTCCTCGTTTGTAGTTCGATTTTCGCGCAACTACAAACGATAATTCGGAAACTACAAACAACTGCAAACGTTTTGAGAGGTCGGATATCGTTTGTAGTAACCTTATTTGCCAGTACAAACAAGATATCCAAACGAGAAGCGTTCAAAACTCATTTTCAGGTGCTTTCCTCGTTTGTAGTTTGATTTTCGCGCAACTACAAACGATAATTCGGGAACTACAAACAACCACAAACGTTTTGACAGGTCGTGTATCGTTTGTAATAAGCTAGTTTGCCACTACAAACGAATAATCTTGAAGAGAAGCTTTGAAAAATCATTTTTGATGCTTTCCTCGTTCGTAGATTGATTTTCGCGCAACTACAAACGATAATTCGGAAACTACAAACAACTACAATCGTTTTGAGAGGTTCGATATCATTTGTAGTAAACTTATTGGCCACTCCAAACAAGATATTCCAACGAGAACCGTTCAGAACTCATTTTCAGGTGCTTTCCTCGTTTGTAGTTCGATTTTCGCGCAACTACAAACGATAATCCGGGAACTACAAACAACTACACACGTTTTGACAGGTCGTCTATCGTTTGTAGTAAGCTAGTTTGCCACTACAAACGAATAATCTTCAAGAAAAGCCTCGAAAAATTATTTTTGGTACTATCCTCGTTCGTAGATTGATTTTCGCGCAAGTACAAACGCTTAATCGCAAACTACAAACAACTACAAACGTTTGAAGAGTCCGTTTATCGTTTGTAGTAAGCTTGTTTGCCACTACAAACGAATGATTCCCAAGAGAAGGCTTGAAAAATCATTTTTCGGTGCTTTCCCCGTCCGTAGTTCGATTTTCGCGCAACTACAAACGATAATTCGGGAACTACAAACAACTACAAACGTTTTAAGAGGTCGGATATCGTTTGTAGTAAGCTTATTTGCCACTACAAACAAGATATTCCAACGAGAAGCGTTCAAAACTCATTTTCAGGTGCTTTCTTCGTTTATAGTTCGATTTTCGCCCAACTACAAACGATAATTCGGGAACTACAAACAACTACAAACATTTTGAGAGGTCCGATATCGTTTGTAGTAAGCTTATTTGCCACTACCGTCAATATATTCCAACGAGAAGCGTTCAAAAATCATTTTCAGGTGCCTTCCTCGTTTGTAGTTCGTTTTTCGCGCAACTATAAACGATGATTCGGGAACTACAAACAACTACAGACGTTTTGACAGGTCGCATATTGTTTGTAGTAAGCTACTTTCTTACAATAAGCCGCCGATCACGAAAAAAAATGGTCGCAAAATCATTTTTCCACATCTATCTATCGTTTTTTTCGAAAATTCGATTTTTTTCGGAACCGGTTCGACTACAATCAAAAATAATTTCACCACAAACAACTACAAACGTTTTAAGAGGTCGTTCATCGTTTGTAGTGAGCTTGTTTGCCACTACCAACGAATAATTCCGAAGAGAGGCCTTGAAAAATCATTTGTCGGTGCTTTCCTCGTTCGTAGTTCGATTTTCGCGCAACTGCAAACGATAGGTCGGGAACTACAAACAACTACAAACGTTTTAAGAGGTTGGATATCGTTTGTAGTAAGCTTATTTGCCACTACAAACAAGATATCCCACCGAGAAGCTTTCGAAACTCATTTTCAGGTTCTTTCCTCGTTTGTAGTTCGTCTTTCGCGCAACTACAAACGATAATTCGCGAACTACAAACAACTACAAACGTTTTGAGAGGTCGGATATCGTTTGTAGTAAGCTTATTTGCCACTACAAACAAGATATTCCAACGAGAAGCGTTCAGAACTCATTTTCAGGTGCTTTCCTCGTTTGTAGTTCGATTTTCGCGCAACTACAAACGATAATCCGGGAACTACAAACAACTACACACGTTTTGACAGGTCGTCTATCGTTTGTAGTAAGCTAGTTTGCCACTACAAACGAATAATCTTGAAGAAAAGCCTCGAAAAATTATTTTTGGTACTATCCTCGTTCGTAGATTGATTTTCGCGCAACTACAAACGCTTAATCGCAAACTACAAACAACTACAAACGTTTGAAGAGTCCGTTTATCGTTTGTAGTAAGCTTGTTTGCCACTACAAACGAATGATTCCCAAGAGAAGCCTTGAAAAATCATTTTTCGGTGCTTTCCCCGTCCGTAGTTCGATTTTCGCGCAACTACAAACGATAATTCGGGAACTACAAACAACTACAAACGTTTTAAGAGGTCGGATATCGTTTGTAGTAAGCTTATTTGCCACTACAAACAAGATATTCCAACGAGAAGCGTTCAAAACTCATTTTCAGGTGCTTTCCTCGTTTGTAGTTTGATTTTCGCACAACTACAAACGATAATTCGGGAACTACAAACAACCACAAACGTTTTGACAGGTCGTGTATCGTTTGTAGTAAGCTAGTTTGCCACTACAAACGAATAATCTTGAAGAGAAGCCTTGAAAAATCATTTTTGATGCTTTCCTCGTTCGTAGATTGATTTTCGCGCTACTACAAACGACTAATCGCAAACTACAAACAACTACAAACGTTTTAAGAGGTCGTTCATCGTTTGTAGTGAGCTTGTTTGCCACTACAAACGAATAATTCCGCAGAGAGGCCTTGAAAAATCATTTGTCGGTGCTTTCCTCGTTCGTAGTTCGATTTTTGCGCAACTACAAACGATAGGTCGGGAACTACAAAGAACTACAAACGTTTTAAGAGGTTGGATATCTTTTGTAGTAAGCTTATTTGCCACTACAAACAAGATATCCTAACGAGAAGCGTTCGAAACTCATTTTCAGGTGCTTTCCTCATTTGTAGTTCGATTTTCGCGCAACGACAAATGATAATTCGGAAACTACAAACAACTGCAAACGTTTTGAGAGGTCGGATATCGTTTGTAGTAACCTTATTTGCCACTACAAACAAGATATCCAAACGAGAAGCGTTCAAAACTCATTTTCAGGTGCTTTCCTCGTTTGTAGTTTGATTTTTGCGCAACTACAAACGATAATTCGGGAACTACAAACAACTACAAACGTTTTGAGAGGTAGGATATCGTTTGTAGTAACCTTATTTGCCACTACAAACAAGATATCCTAACGAGAAGCGTTCGAAACTCATTTTCAGGTGCTTTCCTCGTTTGTAGTTTGATTTTCGCGCAACTACAAACGATAATTCGGGAACTACAAACAACCACAACCGTTTTGACAGGTCGTGTATCGTTTGTAATAAGCTAGTTTGCCACTACAACCGAATAATCTTGAAGAGAAGCTTTGAAAAATCATTTTTGATGCTTTCCTCGTTCGTAGATTGATTTTCGCGCAACTACAAACGACTAATCGCAAACTACAAACAACTACAAACGTTTTAAGAGGTCGTTCATCGTTTGTAGTGAGCTTGTTTGCCACTACAAACGAATAATTCCGAAGAGAGGCCTTGAAAAATCATTTGTCGGTGCTTTCCTCGTTCGTAGTTCGATTTTCGCGCTACTACAAACGATAGGTCGGGAACTACAAACAACTACAAACGTTTTAAGGGGTTGGATATCGTTTGTAGTAAGCTTATTTGCCACTACAAACAAGATATCCTAACGAGAAGCTTTCGAAACTCATTTTCAGGTGCTTTCCTCGTTTGTAGTTTGATTTTCGCGCAACTACAAACCATAATTCGCGAACTACAAACAACTACAAACGTTTTGAGAGGTCGGATATCGTTTGTAGTAAGCTTATTTGCCACTACAAACAAGATATCCTAACGAGAAGCGTTCGAGACTCATTTTCAGATTCTTTCCTCGTTTGTAGTTCGATTTCCGCGCAACTACAAACGATAATTCGGAAACTACAAACAACTACAATCGTTTTGAGAGGTTCGATATCGTTTGTAGTAAACTTATTTGCCACTCCAAACAAGATATTCCAACGAGAAGCGTTCAGAACTCATTTTCAGGTGCTTTCCTCGTTTGTAGTTCGATTTTCGCGCAACTACAAACGATAATCCGGGAACTACAAACAACTACACACGTTTTGACAGGTCGTCTATCGTTTGTAGTAAGCTAGTTTGCCACTACAAACGAATAATCTTGAAGAAAAGCCTCGAAAAATTATTTTTGGTACTATCCTCGTTCGTAGATTGATTTTCGCGCAACTACAATCGCTTAATCGCAAACTACAAACAACTACAAACGTTTGAAGTGTCCGTTTATCGTTTGTAGTAAGCTTGTTTGCCACTACAAACGAATGATTCCCAAGAGAAGCCTTGAAAAATCATTTTTCGGTGCTTTCCCCGTCCGTATTTCGATTTTCGCGTAACTACAAACGATAATGCGGGAACTACAAACAACTACAAACGTTTTAAGACGTCGGATATCGTTTGTAGTAAGCTTATTTGCCACTACAAACAAGATATTCCAACGAGAAGCGTTCAAAACTCATTTTCAGGTGCTTTCTTCGTTTATAGTTCGACTTTCGCCCAACTACAAACGATAATTCGGGAACTACAAACAACTACAAACATTTTGAGAGGTCCGATATCGTTTGTAGTAAGCTTATTTGCCACTACAAACAAGATATTCCAACGAGAAGCGTTCAAAAATCATTTTCAGGTGCCTTCCTCGTTTGTAGTTCGTTTTTCGCGCAACTACAAACGATCATTCGGAAACTACAAACAACTACAGACGTTTTGACAGGTCGCATATTGTTTGTAGTAAGCTACTTTCTTACAATAAGCCGCCGATCACGAAAAAAAATGGTCGCAAAATCATTTTTCCACATCTATCTATCGTTTTTTTCGAAAATTCGATTTTTTTCGGAAACGGTTCAACTACAAACAAAAATAATTTCACTACAATCAACTACAAACGATTTTGAATGAAAAATAACTCCGCCCGATTAAATATTTTCATTAAGGGGGCTGACTTTTTTTTTAAGGGCCCTAATTTTTTTTCTGAGTTACTACAAACGAAATCGTTTGTACTACAATCAACTACAAACAAAAACACTCCGAAATAATAAAAAAAAATTAAGATCGGTCATACTCGGGTGCCAAGTTCACACAGGTATCATGGCCGGACATATACACTCAGAAAAACGTTTGGTACCGTCAAAAAAAAATTGTTTGAATCAACCAAATCCTGCAGTTGCGGGTGGCGAACGATATGAACGATTGAATTGACTGCGAGACTTAGTTGAATTACAAATATATATTTATTTCCGACGACCAAATTTCTTCTTGATCCAAAAAGGCACAGAATACTTTCAATTATAATTCCGGTGTCTTGAAACCAAACTTTATTTGAACATACTGAACGGTTGGGTCAGTAATCTCTCCCTTAAAAGCATTTTTAAAATATATAGTTCAACGAAAAACATATACAGTAGAATGAAATATGTGTGCTTTAAATGAAATGCAGAGCATATTTCAGTCAATACATAATATTTTTGATAAAAGTTCATGTATAGTCCGTACCACTGACGATATATTTTAAAAGAAAACCCCCCAACGCTGCTATAGTAGATCCAACTATATGTTGGTTTGCCCTGAATGACGGAGTAGGTTCTGACAATTGATATAACGTAGTTGAAGCTGCATACAGTAAGTTCAATAAAAATTGGTTTCACACCAATCGAATAAATGGCAGATAGAGCATCAGCTTACTATGAACCAAATAACCATCGAGTCACTCTAATAAAATTTCTATGTGAGCATATGCAACGTATACATTGAATTGGTAGAAAATCAATTGACTATAAATCATCGAAGAGAGTATTCTCCCTACGATGAATAATAAATACAAATGGAAGACGAAGACAATAAGGTAAATAGATCCGCTAAATTATGAGATAAGATAAATAGTAATGTTTCAATAATGCCTGTTTATTAAAGTACATATTAAAAATATTGCGATGATACAGAAACAACTTTTATTGATTAATCTACGTCGATGTACGACTGTACGGTGTCAATTGTAAGATAATTTTCAAAGCGCTCTGAGAAAATTACATAGTTAAACTTAAAAGCAATCTGCATGTCGAAAAAATAAACAAAAGAGAAATCAATTAAAATAATGTGTACAGATAAATAATTTTTTTTTTATGTATCGAGAATTTATCTGCAGGCCACATAACAGAAACCGTCAGATTTTGTGTGTTCTCGAAGTGGAATTGGCACAAACAAGTCTTTTTGCTTTACGCAATGCCAGGTCTCAGACTACAGCGTGGTTGCGACTAACTATTAGCGGCTTAAAACGAGTGTCCACGTGGTTGGATTTACCGAATTTAATCGATATCTGAAATTACGGGAGAACAATGGCTCGTGCCCGCAAAAAATTCTCAATCACGATTCCCTTAGCAATCCTTCAATACTTATGCACTTGGTGAACACGCAACGTTAAATGCAACTCACCGGCTTCCACTTAATTTAGTATCAACACCCGAGAGACGCCGCACAATGTTTTTCTCGAAAGATAGCACGCAGCGTGACAACAATGGCGGACAAAACGAAATGACGATCGTACACTTTCCTCGAAATGTAGAAACAAGCGATTGAAGTCCCCAATCTATCAAGATGTCTTCTACTTCGCACATTCTTATGTTTTCGATGTAAATCGTCTCACAAAACTTATCACAATGCATATTGTAGTTTTCTACACGCTCACAGGGGAGATGCACGTCAACAGCCAGAAAAGAAGACGTAAACAGCCGGGAGTCGAAAGGGCGATCGTAGCGCTTTCGTGCATGTATCTGAAACTACACTGATTCGCGATTTCCACTACCCAGTTAACCAAGCGTACCATTAGTACAGCATACCGCAAATGTAGAGTACGCCGTGCCCTACAGTACAGGTAATGTGCGGGTACGGGATAGCAGCGTAGTCGTACCTCCACGGTATCGCTACCGTGTAGTTACACCGTACTGCAGTGCACGGTGGCTCCACGGTGACGATACTGTACCGGTACCGTACTAGTAAATTGGCGGTACAGCGTACCGTACGGCGTACCGGTAACGTACTAGTACCGTACGCACGTACGAGGTAGCAACAGTACCGTTACGGCGCACTCCACATGAGCGGTACATTTGCGCTAATCGCTCACAGCGATCCACCGGAGCGCGCCCGTCGTCGAATTTGCCAAATAAAGTCGTTATCTAGGAATCGTGCCGGGAAAAAAGTGATCAATTGCATCCACAAGAACTCAAGTAGCAATAGCAATCAATAGCTAAAAAATATGCACATCGTAGAAGAAAGAAAACACGGTCTTACCTCGAAGTAACTTTAATTAAATCATTTGTTTCAATTAACTTATTCAATTGTAGAACCAACAATTATTCGCTTTATGCCTAATAATTAATTCAGTTGGAAAATGTAGTTTATTGGCCAATATAACGACCAAATATAAAGTTCAAATAACACGCGGATTACTTGTATGAACTCCGATGTAGTTAATCGTACCCATTATATGGCCAGGGAGATATTGCTATTTTGACATGATAATTTGGTTGTTTCAACTAAACTGGCTTTGTCACTTGAATCGAATTGTATTTCAAGCGAGTAAAATTAGGTTGCTTCAAGCAAAATTGTTTCAACTAAATATACATAGTTGGTATTACCAAACGATTTTCTGAGTGTAAGAATATGTATAAACGTGTAGATATATATATATACATATTTATGTACCCTTTTTTTAAACCGATACTCTCCACTCGATGTTCTTGAATACGCATCGAAATATGTTGGAAACTGATTTCACATTCTGCAGTGTTTCCGGATATAAGGATCGGAACAGAGGGTAGGTGAAGGCTGCAATAGCGGAGTTGAATCCATTGGTATATAATAGAAAGTTTATATATTCTGACTTCCAATCACGATATCATTCTTTCTTGAAATTGAATATGCATTAAATTGCGTCCGTTATCGTTATCATTATAGTTATTAGTTAATGTCGGTAATGTATTATTATGTATTATAGGTTTTTCAACGTTCTGTCTATGGTTTTCGATTTTGACAATATTTGTTTGTTTTAATGGGCATACGGTTATCGTATGGTTATTACGGTTTTCCACCTCGAACGACATCATGGAAGACGGTTTGGTACTCCAGTATAGCAGACCAGTTCGACATTTTCGCAGCCATCGCTTCGATATTGTCTTCGTTGGACAGCATCCAATGCATCGATGGATGTGGCTTGCTTGTTGTTCGTCGACCTTAAGTTTTGTTGGAAATGATGAGGTGTTATTCAGTCGACGTGAGGCGAGGTTAAGCCTTAGGTTCGTGGTAGAGCCGGTAATGCTGTCGATTGGTTCGTCTTGATGAGCGGGTGAAACACAATTTCCGAGTGGAAGCGTGGAGTTCCTTTGGAAATCCTTTGAAAAATAAGAAAAACATGTTATTGATGCACATATAAAAAAAATATAATATTAGTGATATTCAACTATAAAATATTAGTAAGTCACTCAAAGTAGTAAGATAAATTGTCATCGTATACAAGGTTTTAGTTTGTCTAAATGTTTAATTATACGTTTTCCAATTTCTGTTTCTAGTACAGCATTATGATTGTTGAGGAGTTCAGTTATCAAATATGGTCCGGTGTAATGACAGTCGAATTTTCCTCTTCGCGGTTCCTTTACTCCGTACACCATATCTCCCAGTTTGAGATTGGCTTCGTGGAGTTGTCTATCATAGTATCGTTTGGAGCGATATTTGTATTTTAATAACGATTTGGAAGCGAGTTGTCGCATTTCATCCAATCGAGATGTAAGGTCGCACAAGTAATCGCCATAAGTTTCGATTTTCTCAGCGGAAGAAAAAGAGCTGGGGATGCGGGCAGGTTTACTGTATACGAGTTCGAAAGGAGTGAAATTAGTAGATTCGTGGATTGAGGTGTTATAGGAGAACATTGCAAAAGGGATGAGTTTGTCCCAGTCTTCGTATTTGTCAATGTAATGCTTAATAAATTCCTTAAGACAATGTGGCTTCGTTCTAAAGATCCATTGGATTGGGGATGGTAACCTGAAGTTGTAACGTGTTTGATTTTAAATAGTTTGGCAAGATGGTGAAACACCTGTCCAACAAAGGATCTGCCTTGATCGCTCAGAATGATTCTTGGGGTTCCAAAATGAATTATGACGTTACGAGCTAGAGCGTCAGCAATTGTTTCAGCTTTTATATCGGGTATGGGTACAGCAATGCAATATTTCATCAGATTGTCCTGTATGGTGAGGATATGTCGGTTTCCGTTGGGCGTTATGGGCAATGGTCCCACTGTGTCGATCGAAATTTTGTCAAATGGTTCTGCTGGCGTATCAGTAATTATCATAGGCTCGCGTGTTTTAATCCTAGTCAGTTTTTGTTCTTGACAACTGGGGCAAGTTCTCACGTGTTTCGTTACTTCAGCTTTGAGGTTAGGCCAATAAAATCGTTCTCGAATACGTCGATAAGTTTTAGTTACTCCTTTATGTCTGCCTCCTAAACTCTCGTGATACTCGGAAATTATTTCGCGTCTTATTTCTTCGTCTGGTATTACAACGTTACCTTGGCAAAGGACAATAGAACAATCGCAATCGTTTAAACATTCTTCGAGTATTTCCGTTATAAAAGCGTGACTGTAAGTTTCCAGCATGTCTCCCGGTTTTGATATTCGTAATGATGTAATTTGATACTCGGTTATCACGTCTTTTACAGTATGAAGCACGTTTTTCAGGTCTTGGATTGAAAAAGTTTCAAAGTGTTTACTTTTCAGTACAGCACTAAACATTTTGTTGTTGCCTTTTGTCGTAACTAAGACTTGATTGCATTTAGGCTTTTTCCATTTGATGTCTTGTGGGCAAATTTTATCCGTTTCAATAAGCAATCGTGAAATCATAGTTGTGAACTCACAATCGGCCGAAATAAAGTGCAAATAATTTCCTTTGTGATAGGTTAAGGTTTCATTAGTAATACTAATTTGTATTCTCTTCTCATCCTTTTCCATATTAGGGTAAAACAATGCAGGTGGAATTGTACTTGAAACCGCTTTGTTGAACCTTGTATCCGGAGGTTCGTCAATTTCCGCGTTTTCAATTTCGATTTCACTATCACTATCTGCAGAATCGGGATTCGATATTAATTTATTGAAGTGAGGTCGTCTTGGTGAATTAGATTCGTCTTCATCGGTACTGGTTTGTATATTATTATTTATTGCGGGAGTCGATCTACCCGTGGGATGTCGAAACGTAATTGCGGATTCACCAAGGTTCGCTACTTCATCGTCAGCGCCATCGGAGTCAGTATGTTCGTCGGTTTGGGTGGCACATGTTTATTTCGCGCCTGAATTTCCGTGGGTATGATCCCACCAATACTTATCTCTATTGCCTGAATTCGGGCTTTCATTGTCATTTATTTCAACTATATTTTTATTCTTTGAGACCTTGGGTAAGTTTTCGTTTTCGGAAGGTTCGTCAGTCTGAAGACTTTCGTCGATGTCAAAAGCAAATTTTAAAGCGTCTGTAATCCGTTTCATCGGCCGGGATGATGGCTCGTTTGAACGTACTTGTGGCAATGTCCGTTTGGGGGCAAGGCTAGGAAATGCGCTGTGTCGGGCACGTGCGGTAGGAGGTGCCCTTTCAGTGTTTGATGGGATTGCAGAGAAATGTTGTTTTTGCGTGGTTCGCGAGGTTTTGATAGGTACTGCTGGAATATTGGGAGTATTTTTACGATTTCGTACTCTTTCTCCGATTGTTGCACCAGAAATGCTTGGTTCCTCAAAAAGAGTGGGTAACGGTTTGTTTTTACTGCCCAATGGTTGGCCACGCTTCATTATTGGATTAGAGGAAGTTGCAATCCGTGGGGTTACTGTTATTGATGTTTTCTTAGCGGAAGATGAAATTGGTTATATAATCGTATCGGTGATAACGGGATTTCGGGAAAGGGCATCGGCGTTTGAATTAAGTCGCCCTGGTTTGTATACAAATGTGTATGCGTATTCGCGTAATCTTATTCTCCAGCGAATCAATCGCTGAACTGGCAATTTTACTGAATCAATCCATCTCAACGGTTCGTGATCACTTACGAGCGTAAAGTTTCGTCCCTACAAATAAGGTCTGAAATGCAATATTGCATATACCACGGCTAAACATTCCTTTTCAGTTGTTCCGTAATTTTTCTCGACTGGATTTAATAGTCTCGACATGTATGCGATTGGTTTATCTTCCCCGATTTTTCCTTGACTCAATACTGCACCTATTGCGTAATTTGATGCGTCAGTCGTTAAAATAAAAGGTTCTCCAAAATTCGGATATTGCAACATTGGAGTGGAGCATAAAGCTCTTTCCAAGTAGTCGAAACTTTTCTGTTGTTCTGGTCCCCATTTAAATTCTACACCTTTTTTCAATAAATCTGTCAACGGCTTAGCTTGTCCCGAGAAATTCTCTATAAATCTTCTGTAATAACCCGCTAGGCCAAGAAATTGTCTGATGTTCGTTACTGTCCTAGGGATCGGGAATTTATCGACCGCTTCGGTATTTTTAGGATCAGGACGAACGCCTCCGTCACTGATCACGTGTCCGAGATAGATAACTTCTGTATTAAGAAATTCGCACTTATCTGGTTGTAATGAAAGATTGGCATTACTGAGTTTAGCAAAAAATCTGCGGACTTTTATACCATGTTCCTCTAGGGAAGAAGCGAAAACTACTATGTCATCGAGGTAAACAAATAGTTCAGTGTCTTGTAAACCAAGTAGTACTCTGTCTATTAATCTTTGAAAAGTAGCAGGTGCGTTCTTAAGACCAAAAGGCATTCTAACATACTCGTAGTGTTCGTTAGGGGTGCTAAAGGCTGTTTTCTGTCGGTCCTTGGGATCCATTTCTATTTGGTGAAAACCTGAGGCTAAATCAAAGGTCGAGAAATATTTTGCTCCACCGAGCCGGTCAAGGATTTCAACGATGTTAGGCAAAGGGTAAGCATCGCTTATTGTTTTTTCATTTAATGCGCGAAAGTCGATAACCATCCTCCATCGTTTATTCCCCTTTGAATCTGGTTTCTTGGGAACAATCCATAGAGGCGAATTATACGGAGAAACCGAATCGGTAATTACATTATTTTCGATAAGTTTCTTCACTTGTTTATTAATTTCTTCTTTACGTACCGGAGGTTATCGGTATTGTCGAATTGTCACAGGTAATTCGTTGGTCGTAGGTATGCTATGTTTGATCTCTGACGCGGCCGGTAGTTTATCACCAGGCAGATAAAATAGGTGTGAAAAATCGTTTACAAGATCGAAAACGTGCTGTCGTTCTTCTGTATTGAGATGATCCAAGCGAAGAGATTCTTGAATGATTTTAATTCTTTCATCGTACGTTTTATGCGTATGAGTGTCAATATCATCGTTAATGTCGTGGTCGAAAAAGTCTTCTTCACTTTCGTAATAATCGAATGGCAATATCTCTTGTGGCGGTAGCTCAATTTGTAAATCGTCTTCGTATGCATTAATTGCATACACATAGCATGTGTCATTGTTATTTGAAACAACGGCATTTCCAATAAAAACGTGATCTAATGTCGGTACTCGGGGTAGAAAACCTGTTTTCAAATCTGTTTTTAATAGTTTTATCGACACTTGGGTCCGACTGCGGGCCTTGAGGTTAAGAATGGTATTGTTATTTTTCTTAGGTAACTCGATTGGTGAATGATAAATTCAAGGTTGATTTCCTTCGACTGGTTCAAAAGGAATAGGTGTAATTGGCTTTGAGGAAGTAACAAGTGCGTTATGGTGAAAAGATATTTCTTCTTCTTCATTTTGAAGAAAATCGATCCCAATTATTCCGTCTGCGGGAATGGCAGAATTTTCATCCAGAACTTGAAATTTTTCTGGTTTTTCGAAAAAGGTTATTTCAGTCGACCCTAGCGTATATATTTTATCGGGTGTTATACCTGATAGCGTAAGCGATTCGTGTGTTGCAATTATGCACCGTCGTTTTAGCGATCTCAATTTTATTATATTTATATCGGCACCAGTATCAATAAGAAAACGGCCGTAACCATTTTCGAGTTCGGGGGCACGTAGCGTTATTATTGGTGACCGTCTTTGTCCGTCGGTCCATCTAACATATCGTCTACCGTAAGGAATGTCACAGTCGAGGGACGCTGAGTTTCTGATTCGCTCGTCGATGCGTCCATTCGACGGGCGGGTTTCAAGTTTAAATTCTCGCTTGAATTAGTGCGTTGGAAAGAGGTTATCTTCGTCTCGTCGAATTCTCCGCGAGAGTATCTTTCATCTTTAAGAGGCTGATTTTGGTATACAGGGTAGGAAGGTGGATAATGATTAGGAGGATAGCCCGGCCAAGGTGAATACATCGGCGGCATGTAAGGCATAGGGGGGTACGCTTGTGGTGCGTAGAAATGATTCTGGGGGAAGTTCGGAAACTTTCTGTGTCTTCTTATGAATGGCCGCTGTTGGGAATGATCTGAATTCTTTTCGAATGTTCGGTTATTTGGAGATAGAAAGTTTGGTTGGAAGTTACCTCCAAAATTGGGATTTTTATCATTAGACGATACATGACGTGATTCTACGTTTCGAGGGCTCTGATATGATGGCTGAGTTTGGGTGAAACGTAATGAATTTGAATTTCTTGCATTCGCACCCTGCATATCTCGTTCAATACGTTGGACTACTCGAAAAGCTTCTTCTGATGTTTGTGGATCTTGAACGCTAATTGCGTATAACAGATCGTCGGATAACCCTCTTTTAAAAGATTCTAAGGCTAATCCGTCGAGCATTGGCAACATTTGATTTGATTGTTCTTCAGTAAATTTATCCTTCAGAGCAGCTATCGCACTTGTTCGCAATTGTTTGATGCTTGTGTAATAGTCAAGGACTGTTTCGTCGCGTCTTAGTCTGGCAGCTTGAATTTCCGTACAATAGAAGGGGTATGATTTTTTTGGCGAAAAATATTCTTTTAAGGCGTCCGATAGACTTTGAATCGAATTAATTTCTTTATCAGCAATTGCATCGCGAGCAGTTTCTTTCAATTTCGAACAAACGGCTTTGAAGAAGGCGTTACGTAAGCCATCAGGCACAAACGTAAGACCATTTTCAACAGCTTGAATAAAAGCTTTTAAAGGCATATTTTTACCATTAAAATTTGGCACGTGAAGTAGTGCTTGTTGGAGTACCATACATTCACCCATACTTGTTAACATTGCATCAGTGATGTTTTGATGGTGAGTGAGATTTGCAATCATTTCGACGTTTGCCATTTTTTCTTCTTATTATTTTTCTTTCTTTAAAAAAAATATAAATGTAATTAAAGATTCGATTATTTATTTATTTAATTCATTTATTTTGCATTAATTTTTATTTTTATTTTTATTTGTAAATAAATTTCACAAATTAAAAGAAACGTTCAGCACATCCCACCGCTGTCACCAAAATTTTCTGTTACGTCCGAAGCCGTTTAGAAAAGATATATATTTCTAGAGTTATAAGCGTCGAGCGGTAAACGCTTTACTCCGATTACTACCCTAATGAGTCACGAGTGCTCTTCGGGATAATAATTATGTGGGAACGTTTGCTGTGAGACCTCGAGAGATCTTGTTTCTTTTATGGGTTTAGGAAATTAATAATAAAGGGACTTTAATGTCTTGAGTCACACAATAGTTTAATTAACACTCGATGAAATAATAATTTGGTACATTCCAAGTAAATTTATAATGTGATAAATACCTTTGACAATCAGGAGCGGTGTCGTCGCTTTACAATAACGTATTCTTGCTTTCGTTGAATATTTCTTTAAACACACACGCGTACTCTCACAATCTTCTAGAGATCTGGTCGCGGAATATCAATAATTTGTACTTGAAATATTTGGTCGTATGACCCTTTTGATTATAAAACAATATAAATTGACTTTAATAAATACGCCGAATCACACTCTTCTACAGAAGACCCGGATTTCGGACAGCGTAACGACGCGTAAAAATTTTGGTTAAAACTGAACAATTATAATATACGTCCGATACTACTGTCGGATCACTCTCTTCTACGGAAGACCTGGATTACGAACAGTGTATCGGCGTTAAAAACTTCGGCTATACTGCGCGCTTGTCGTCGAGACAAGGAGGTTTTATAAGGTTGAGATGACTTTGCCAGAAGGGCTACTCTCTTAATTTGGGCACAGAGAACTATTTTTCGTCTATTATTCGAGAGTTCGACCTCCTCTGATAAGCAATAAAGGTTGGATATTTTGGATCTCTACCATGTCGCCTTGCCGATCCCTATCATAGGGCTGAAGGCTCCGGCCGGAAAACTTTTATTACTGCTCTCATGCAGAGCGGGAAAAAATAGCGGAACGGCTCGCTACACGAAAATACATACATTAGGTATTGTGACCAGATGATAAACAAGGAAAGCGTATATCTTCGCTATGGTCTGTCATGTACGCGTCTATGGTGTGTGAGAAGCAATACAATTGTGATAGGTATCTCGAACGCTTATATTTTTGGTTGCGGTGAAAAATAAAAGTAGCTGACTCTATTGCTTCTCGCACGTGTACAATTATGTGTGTGTGGTCAAAAAGAAATCAGAGAATAACGTCGTACGTGACAATAGTAATATAATTTGTTATGTTATAATAAAATATTTAATAAAATATTATTCTTAAGCTTCAACAATTTTGTTTACAACATTTCTAGTAAATTTGCTTGGCTATTTGGTGAAAATTATTTCACTTTTGTTGTACTTTTGAATGGAAAAGTATAGGAAAACCACTATCTCACATACAATAATTAAAATTTGAGATAAATCAGAACTTTCAATATGGCAAAACAAACGATAATGTTTTCAGGAGCATTTTGTGTTCCTTCCTTTTTTAGTCTTTTAACTTTTAAAAGGGATTTCATATATTTTTGAAGAGATATATACTCAGATATACCTACATATATGGGTGTGTCTAAAGGGGGGCCCATTTTAATTATCCACCCTATGTACAGTAGGCAACTGAAGTCGTTTCTAAAAAAGACCAGGATCTGCGAAGCCGAACATTGCATGCTTAACCGCCAACAACAAAGAAATGCATACCTTTAAGTATAGAGAGACCACCGATATGAATTTTATTTGGATCGACATAGGCAATGAAAAATTCTTTGCGTATTAGGTTTAAAGTGATAAATATAGTGTTGAATATGCAATTTCTAGAGGTATCCAACAGATAGAAATATGAATTGAAAGATTAGACAAAAAATATTTATCTTTGGATACTGCGATGTAGGACTTTGTTTGGAGACAATGAAAATTGTATTTCTTCAGTGGCTGAGCGGTATTCGTTCGCAGACAATAAAAAATGTATGTTTTCTTCAGCGGCTTAAGCAGGATCAACAGGCGCAGCATCCAAAGTATCCAATTTGTTTTACTCGCTGAATACGCAAATAATCAGAATATATATTCCAGAATTCCACATGTTTGCTTTTCTCTTCTGTTTAGCATAAAGTATTACGTCATCGAATGAAAATGAATTCCAAGTTCACGGAAACAAAAAATGTATATTTTTTATCTAATTGATTAAAGGACATGTGTCACACGTCTCTCTAATAAAAGTTTTACAGCCAAAAGTCTTCTCGACGAATCACATTGCGGGCAAATGAAGAAAAAGATGTTGTTCATCGTTCAACAGAGTCGAATATGCTGCTCTTTTTGTTCCAAAATATCAGCCGTCTCAAAGGAACGCTGAACATCTACAAATCAGCTATCTCTCTCGTACTCCATGCCGCTTCGTCCATGCGACCCTCATATTTCTTCATTATTAAATATATTTGTAAGAGACTAAACTTATTCGTTTTTGGTTGCTTGTGGTCGAGCAAATAACGCAGTTGAAAAATGTTTGATATTGAACTTTGTCACATCCACAAACATGTTTCTGTCATTGTACTCGATCGGAGGCTAATCGATCATTTTGGCCACTCGATACTGCGGATATAAATTTTGAGCTGGTATGAGCAATGAAAAGTTTATAGCTCTCACTTTCCAGTGCCTAATGTTTTTCTTACCTATGTTCGATACACGAAGTCTGCATATTTTTACCTTCATTCTCTCCTCAGTATTATAAAAATCACTTTCCAGTACCTGACTTTTTTCCTGTATTCGATCGCAGAGACTTTCATATGCTTGGCTTTCATTTTCTCAGTAAGTACGTAAATCGATTATTACCGTCCGATCCATAGCTTTAAAGAATTTTCTGGAGTCCGATTCTGCGGAGCAAAGGACCTTCTAATTTATTTTTGGCTCTGAAAAAAGCTGTTTTGTTTTTCCTTTGCATTTCTATTTCTTTTATATTTCATTGCAGAGTCTAACCGTACTTAGGTGTTAGGGTGTAAAAATCCCGATACACATGAAAGTCCAGCGGACACTGAAAACACTAGTGGCAGGCGATGCTACTCGGAGGGTCTTAAACGCGTCTACGCCGACTGTTGAGAAAATGTATCAATCAAATTATTTCACATTTATGTGCTTTTTCTGTGCTTTTCGAATATCCAAGAGTCAAACCGCAAATATATAAATTCCTCCAAATACCATCCTTATAAACTCGAGCTACCCGCTAATACGAGTATGGACTATTTTTTTCGAAATCGCGCTATCAAATTAATCCACATTGATGTGCTTTTTATGTGCTCTTCGAATATCCAAGAATCAAACCGCAAATACGAAAATTTCTCCAGATCCGTCCCTAAAAGACTCGAACTACTTGCAAATACGAGTATGAGCGATATTCCACAATCAAATTATTTCACATTTATGTGGATTTTGCCATATCGAAAAAATAGCCTTCGCTCTTATTGAAGGGTAGCTTGAATGTTTTAGGCGTGGTATCTGGAGAAATTTGCGTTCTTGCGGTTTAACTCTATTCAAAGAGCACATGAAAAGCTCATAACTGTGGAATAATTTGATTGTGCGATATGGAAAAAGTAGCCCATACCCGTTTTGGCGGGTAGCTCAAGTCTTTTAGGGATGGTATCTGGAGAAATTTTTGCATTTGTGGTTTGACTCTTGGATATTCAATGAGCACATGAAAATTACATTAATGTGGAATAATTTGATTGCGAAATATGGAAAAAATAGCCCTCGTTCTTATTGGCGGGTAGCTCGAGTCTTTTAAGGATGGTATCTGGAAAAAATTTCGTATTTGAGGTTTGACTCTTCGATATTCAAAGAGCGCATTAATGTGAAATAATTTGATTGCGCAATATCGAAAAAAATTGCCCTCGCTCTTATTGGAGGATAGCTTGAGTCTTTCAGGGGTGGTATCGAGAAATTTTCGTATTTTCGGTTTGACTCTTGGTATTCAAAGAGCACCTTAAAAGCACATAAATGTGGTGCAATTTAATATCAGAACATATGAAAAAAATATTCCATGCACTTATTAGAGGGTTTTTGAGGGTCTAAATATGGCGAACTAAAAAACATAGGGGTTTGGCTGTTCGATATGCGTAAAGCACATAAAAAGGACAAATATTTTGTGGTTTTATTCTGAGATATGGCAAAAAATAGAAGGTGCTCTGCTAGTTTGATGATGCGCTAGCGGAGCGCTTTTGATTTTTAATACTCGCTTAACGATAAGAGCACAAACATTTCAATTGCAGCACAAAATTAGCACATGATAAGTACAAAATTTTGGTACAAATTAAATTAATCTTGGGGACTTTGCTCTGCTAGCTTTATGGAGGTTTCAAAAACAGCGCTCGAGCGAGAGTGAGAACGCAACATACCCACACCCTTAAGGACCGTCCGCTGAAGTCTCGGCACACCATCGAGCGCGTAGCAAAGCGCCCGGATGTGCGAGTGAGCACATCATTATGCGAATTCTCTATAATGTAACTGGCCAAATCCGATCAGCCGACAACGCGGTATATGTTAGTGTGTCTTCATATGACTGCAAGAACGTGATATAGCTGGGGGTCGATTTTCGGAAAATTTGCTAGCAGAATTTAATAAACAAACTGATTCTGACTAACTAAGGACGTCCATGATATTGAAGTTTGCAGCTTTCGGATCCAATGAATATTAATATTTTTAATTTACTCCAATTTCTTCTGGCAGATTGCGACTGTAAAAAATACTAACAATTTTTTAAAAATAATTTCGAACTTTGCAACACAAATCTGCAAAAAAATTGTTTCGTTTTCTTCCGGTTGGGTTTGTGATATTTCTTTTAATATGCGGTGTAATATTAATATTTCTAAATACCTTTTATATCGTCTAGCAGATTTTGAGTACAAAAATGCCTCACTATCTTTTCAAAATATTTATACCGAAATTTATAATATAAGTCTGCGAAAAAAATTTTGTGCAGGGTACATTTGCCTACGACTTGACTTTAGGAAGATCGATTAAATAGATTTATTAATGAGACCGTTTGTTGGTATTTTTGAAAATAATTTCGAGTTCCGCATTTCGGTTTCCGCAGAATTAAAATCGTTGGCATTTGGGGGGGGGGGGGGATTCAGACCCATATCAAAATGTGACAATTTAGTTATCAGTAGCTGGTAGCACTGAGCTTAAACGAGAACGCTACATCATGGGCGCTTAGCTGTCAAACATCCTTCGCGAATTCAGTTTTTGTGTTTGACGAAAATAAAAAGATGGAAAGGAAAAATCCGAAGTGTAACACAATAAATTCGACGGTTAAAGCAAGTAGAAATGGAAAGCAGCAAAAAAAAGTAACTGAGCCGGAAAATTGATGCGCAGTCGAGAGAGAACCCATAATTATGCGTCATCAATCAATTGATTCGAAGGTTATGGCTAAACGCGTACAGTATACCTCTGGTCCAGAGGAATTATGGATGAAAATATATTATATAAAAATGCATATGTTTCATATTACATTGAAGTGTTTCTGGGTCGTATGCTGTCTCATAGTATAATATTATAACGTATATATCCGTTAAGATTTATTGGTAATAAACAAATTTTAGCCATGATCTTTTTTATGAATATTTTGTATCGTATTACTCTTTCTTGTAATCATGTGAAACAAAAATAGTAATGAAAAAAAAATGAATACTATTTATGATACCGTGGTAAGAAATTTATAACGAATAAGCAATAGCTTGTGCGTTTCTAATTGTGGCGCGTCTTCAAAATGGCCGATTTCACAGTAGCTATGCCATGTGTCGTAGCATGCTTCAACGTTTTACGCAAATCACCTAAATTCAGACAAAACGCTTCCCGTGCGGGAAACTGATAGGGCATCCCCAATAAAAAATAAGGGCCTTTCAGGGCTTCCCTAGTAGGGATTTCCACAATGGGCCCAGACTTGGCCAGTATAGGGATAAACAAGTAGGGATTTCCACAATAGGCCCAGATCTGACTATTATAGCGATAAACCAGTATAAATAGCTTAGGCTACATGGTTGATGGTATTTCAATTATTCAAATCGATTATATACATTGATCGAATAATATTATCGAACGCAAATTGGGAAAAAGCGTAAGGGCATTAACAAATAAAAAATCAACGATGAACACAAATATTTAGGCAAACGTCAGACAGTATTTATTTATGAAATTAAAGAAACCTTTTACATAGACACAAACAATTACTCATGTTTTCATTCATACATGGAGTAATGCTAGCGCATAAGTGTGAACAGTCCCAACCGGTTTTCTCGACATTTTTATAGCAACTAATTTCCGCTCAATACTCATCATAGGGAAAATTATTTTTTCTGAAAACTTCCCTGATATTTCCCATTCATAAAATTTATCTGACTGTGTAGGATAAGTAAATAAATTGGTCTTTGTTTTCCAGATCTTTCCCTCAATGGAAATAGATTCTAGTGATTCAGTAGACCCATATATTTTTTTTATTTCTAGTACACATCCATTCCTTAGAATGGATGTGTAGTAGAATATATTTGTATAAATAATGCAAAAGACTAGTATGGGGAGCCCAGGATGCGTTAAGTCTCATCGAGATTACTTATCTACGTGGACCTTGCAGAAAAACAAATGAATTCTGTGGTGTATTTTTTCTCTATCATATATTGATATTTTTCCGTTATATATTAATGATTGAGAATTACTTATTCAATTACTCAATAATTTCCTAATTAAAACTAAGATAATATTACTTTTATTGGAGTCATTAATACTTTACTTTATACAGCGGACATATAATGTCGCTCCTTCGCGTTCTGTACCCTTATAGACTCATTTTAAACTGTGACTATAACTATAATCAATGTGATAATCTTATAATTTCAAACTTAAGTGTTACAAGCTATTACAATTCTAAAAAATGTTATCAGAGTGGACAGTTCCTCAAATTAAATGTTTGCAGTGAAGAGAGTTCGCCTTACATTATTTTTTGTATTAATTTTGTCATGGCAGTTTGTCATAAAGGCTCACATGCAAATACGCAATCACATTTCTACGCGCGCACACATACATACACATGTACTCACGCCCACACCTATGCACATGAACAATTACATAAAAACAAATACCGATATACCCTGACGCATTTAACATACACGTATATCCACTGATACGGATATTTTATGGCGCTGAAATGGTTTTCGAGATATTGAATTTTAAAGTTATTTATTTTAACGCGAACGGACTGTATCTGTATCTGCTACGTCTCCCTACTGGCTATATCTATATATGTTAACGCGTTCTCCGTTTTGTGCGGATCTTCATCTAGTCTTCGGGGCACCCCCCCCCCCCCTTCCGGCTGCCCGTATTACCATCGTTTTCGAAGTCGGTGTAACGCTGAATTTTTATTTTTATTTTCAATGGACAATGCATTTATGTGCAGACAATGCGTTTATGGTATGTATGGAGAGTGTGTTTGTGTTATAGAACTGTGCGGTGCTCGCAATCTCGGGTGGGCACTGGGCACCTCGGGTGTGCGTGTGGGACCGTGGGTGCGTGGAATACTGGTGTGGGCGCGGAGCACCTCGGGTGTGCGCATGAAATCTTGTGGTGCGTGGTAGTCCAGGCTTTTTAGACATTCGCTCCGCAAAAATCCTCATAATTGATTTTTCGATTGGATTATGTCAGAGAGTGTCCCCCAAGTATAAAACGAAGTTTGTGTCGTAAGAAAACCGCGAGCGTTAGCCGCTATCTTGAAAAACGCTTTTTTGCAAATATCTCGAAAACGGTGAGTTTTACGTTAAAAATTATAAGGACCTTTTTTGTAGAGGATAAAATGACCATCTTTTTTATTTAAAACTTTTTTCTCTATTATTAATATTAGCCGAGATAAGGTCGATTAGAAAAACCAAATTTTTGTTTTTGGAAAATATCTCGATAATTTTTGGAAATACGGAAAAAAATGTAATAATCAAAGTTGTAGAGCATTACATTTTCTACAATTTATGCATATAACTTTTTTTTTGTAAAATCGATAGTTGCTGAGTTCTAGCGCGATGAAAGTTGCCGTCAGGTAAAGAAAGAGCGGGTCTGATAGCTTTTAGTAACCGTCATGTGTTGGACTAGGTAGGACTGTGCGTTCGCCGTAGAGGCCTACTTTTCCAATGGCTTTTCCATTATCTCCACCTAGCGAACCTTTCGTGTTCGCTTCAAACTTGCCTCTGCAGCTCCAGCAACTCTCCAAAGTGGAAGAAATGGATCTTGGGCAAACAGTTACAATATTTTTTATAAGAATTGCCCCCACGTACGCATATATACGCGGATCCCTATAGCAGGCACGCATGCATACATATAGGTACTAGTATACGTGTGGTGATGTATGCTTTGGCATATATGTGTTGCGGGTATATACGTGTGCCTACGCATGCGCGTATTCAGGCGTATGTATCTCTATTACGTAATAGAGTGTATGCGTGTGCGTGTATACATGTGTCAATCGACGTCCTCCTTAACGCCTGCAAGTGGAGAAAAGGGAAATTTGTTGCCGTTCTAGGTGTTAAGTACTAGCTCATTTTATATTGAATACGAAGCTACTTTACTGCCTTTATCTCCTACCACTGTGAAGATTTGGAGGGGAAAAATAGGCTGGAAATTCCGACTCGGGACCACTAGGATGGTGGAATATACTCCAATAAAGTCATTGACTCACAAGGAACATCCCTCAGGTGTCCGCCTCCGATTTTGTTCAAACTCATATATGTGATAGAGCATTGAAAACTTTGAGACACGTATTTTTTTTTATCGGCGGAAAAACGGATTTAAGGGGGGAAACCGCCCCTCAAAGAAAGGCGTGTCAAAGGGTGATTTTGCAGTTTCACCTAGAAGCAATCCACTGATCTGAATGAAACAAAAACGAAAATTCTTCTAATGAAAAGCGATGAAAAATCCACTATGAAAATGTTAAGAAAAAATTTAATTAGGGGGTAAACCACCCCCCAATTTGCCTTTTTTTCACTCCACACTTAAGAGGGTTGTATGAAAATTAATAAAACAGGTATCATTTTAAGGGAGAATTAAAATTAAAGTTGACGGGTTTTTGCGTTTTGACGGCATAGCAAATTTAAGGGGGTAAACCACCCCTAACATACATTTATGTATCATGGTCGTTGATTCTTTGTTTAAAGTGTATCCGCTGATTTTAAATATTTCTATAAGCTACAATTTAATGTTTTATCATATTTCAAGATTATTACATTCGTCTTAAGGGGTAACTACCCCTCTGACGAGAAACATCATTGAAGTATCCGCTTTCGATTTCGTTGAAAATCATATATGTGGTGTAACATTGCAACCTATTAAACATGTTTTTTTTTGTATCGGCAGAAAAATGGTGTTAGGGGGTGAAACCACCCCTCAGAGTTTCTCCCACAAGCAGTCCACCGATCTGAATGAAACAAAATCGAAAATTCCTCTAATATTAAGCTGTGAAAAATCCACTACAAGAGTGTTTATTAGAAATATAATTAAGACGTAAACCACCCCTCCATTTGCCCTTTTTCACCCCACGCTTAAGAGAGTTGTATGAAAATTAATAAAACAGGTATCATTTTGAAGGGGAATCAAAATTCAAGTTGACGCGGTTTTGCGTTTCAGCGGGACAGCAAATTTAAGGGGGTAAACCACCCCTAACATAAAGTTGTTCATCACCGTCGTGTTTTCTGTATTTAACATGTATCCGCGGATTCAAAATATTCTCCCGCGTTTTTAAATTATTACGTTTTTAGATTTTTACATTCTAAGGGTAAACTATCCCCTTTAATTGCTTTTCGTTTGAAGTTTAGCGAAGGGTTTCACGAATTTCGTTAAAACTGTTTTCACTTTATCGGTAATATCAATTTTATGTTTGTGTGTGCAGGCATATTCGTTGTGAGTTTTAGGAGCGGTACTTTGGGAGTGGGGACGTGGGGCTACCCCTTACTCATATTTTCGTATCGAAACGCTTCCGATTTTAATATGCACGTCCATTACGCATCTCCATAGGAATAAACATACACTTCTACTATATCATTAATTATAATAATTTCCAGAATAAGTTATAAGGCTCACTTCGTATATTTCGGAACGATGATGCGTCTGGATCAAGCGATAATATAGCCAGCGACGTAGTTTTGTGGAGGAATCTATATTTTTATTATTCTACCGTTTATTTAATTAAACATATTAATGAAACTAAGGGTTTTACAGTAGGTTAACGAACATGTTTTTAATATATTTTGACATATTTTATTTGGGAATCATATCAGCTGATTTAATTAATAGTACTTGTGAAAAGTATCGCAGTCATATGCCGTCAAATCATTTTCTTGTGATATATACTTTTTTTCTAGTCTATTAACTATCAACAATCATGGCTCATAATGCCTGCAATAATGATAATCGTCAAAAAAATGCTTTAAACACAACGACTTTTTGCACCATGCACATCTGACAATGGCCAAATTATTGCAACCGGGTATTTCACAATGTGTGTTCGATTCACTAAAACCAAAGGTAACAGGATTTTCAAAATCTTCTGGTTTTTGAAATGAATAGAAATGAACAAATTTATGTTAGGGGTGGTTTACCCCCTTAAATTTGCTGTCCCGCTGAAACGCAACAACGCGTCAACTTGAATTTTGATTCCCCTTCAAAATGATACCTGTTTTATTAATTTTCATACAACCCTCTTAAGCGTGGGGTGAAAAAGGGTAAATGGAGGGGTGGTTTACGTCTTAATTATATTTCTAATAAACACTCTTGTAGTGGATTTTTCACAGTTTAATATTAGAGGAATTTTCGATTTTGTTTCATTCAGATCGGTAGACTGCTTGTGGGAGAAACTTTGAGGGGTGGTTTCATCCCCTAACACCGTTTTTCTGCCGATACAAAAAAAAAAACATGTTTAATAGTTTGCAATGCTTTACCAAATATATGATTTTCAACGAAATCGAAAGCGGATACTTCAATGATGTTTCTCTTCAGAGGGGTAGTTACCCCTTAAGACGAATGTAATAATCTTGAAATATGATAAAACATTAAATTGTAGCTTATAGAAATATTTAAAATCAGCGGATACTCTTTAAACAAAGAAAAAACGACCATGATAAATAAATGTATGTTAGGGGTGGTTTACCCCCTTAAATTTGCTATGCCGCCTAAACGCAAAAACCCGTCAACTTTAATTTTAATTCCCCCTTAAAATAATACCTGTTTTATTAATTTTCATACAACCCTCTTAAGTGTGGAGTGAAAAAAAGGCAAATTGAGGGGTGGTTTACCCCCTAATTTAATTTTTTCTTAACATTTTCATAGTGGATTTTTCGTCGCTTTTCATTAGAAGAATTTTCGTTTTTGTTTCATTCAGATCGGTGGATTGCTTCTAGGTGAAACTGCAAAATCACCCTTCGACACGCCTTTCTTTGAGGCGCGGTTTCCCCCCTTAAATCCGTTTTTCCGCCGATAAAAAAAAATACGTGTCTCAAAGTTTTCGATGCTCTATCACATATATGAGTTTCAACAAAATCGGAGGCGGACACCTGAGGGATGTTCCTTGTCAGTAGTGAAATCAAGTCGTTGTCAATCGTGCAATGTATGAAAAAGTAAGTGTGACACAGTGGAATATAAAACTTGGAAGAGTAATCACGATGATTTATGCACAATAAATCATAGTGGTTCTGCTGGTAAAATGGAAGTGGGTGCCGAGAAGGAAATATTCGTGCGATCAATCGAAAAATTCCGAGTCAAATATAGAAGATATGTATGAGATGGGGATAGTAAAACCTACAAACCTCTCGTAGATGCTATGGTATATAGTAAAAACTTTATCGTGGAAAAAAAGAAGGCGTTGGCCACGTAAAAAAATGTATGGGGACGAGATTACGTAATGCGAAGAAAAAGGACAAAGGCATCGGTGGAAAAGGATCTGGAAAATTGACAGATAAAGTCATTAATGAACGTACTACATATTACGGCTTGGCAATACGCAGGAATGCAGGTTCAGTACTAGAGATGAAGAAAGATATATTTGGCCACATTTGACCATAAACCATCGACTGATAGTGATCCACAAGGTTGCCCTGAAGGCCCCGAAAGCTGATGCACATGGCGTAGAGCAGAAGCTGCAGGAACATTGGAGAGTTTCACACATGATAAACCACCGCTGAGCGATGCAGTTTTTGGGGTTATCCGGCCCATTTATGAGGACTTGACATAAAACGATTTATTGGAGCGATGTCCCGAAGCTTTTACACAAAACAGCAACCAAAGCTTCAACTCAACTATCTGGATGTTTACCACGAAACATTTGCACTGTGGCAGAAACAGCATAGATGTTGCTAATTAGTTAGCTGTCGTCATTTTTAATGCAGGATGCAAGCCATCCTAAAAATTATGAATGTATTGGGAATCAAAATCGGCCCTAATGCAAAACAATACACAGAGTGTAGAGACAACGAGCGTATACAACGGTCCAACAGACGGGCGTCTACCGCATTTAAGGTAATACAGGCGCGCAATCTTGATTTCTATAGATTTTGTTCAAATTTTAACCAGACATTGTTCATATCATTATGCATGTTTGAGTGAAATTTCAAAACAGTCGGCTATATAGATTGGGAGATAATGGGCTTTAAAATTGCAACTTTGAACACTGCAGGGTCTGCATTGAAATTTAGACAGAATAATTTTCCGTCAAAAATATTTGTCCCCTATAATAAGAAGACATATGGCAACACCGCATCGTTCCACGTATCCAGTGACGTGAGTTTGGGCGGCATAATTAAAATAATACTGCAACACAAATTTTTATTTGGAAGTAATTTTTAATCGAACAAAGTATTTAATTAGTTATGAATGAACCAACACTTTTATTTGTTAAGGGATCGTCCAT
This sequence comes from Ophion obscuratus, assembly GCA_964007375.1. Lineage (NCBI taxonomy): Eukaryota > Metazoa > Arthropoda > Insecta > Hymenoptera > Ichneumonidae > Ophion > Ophion obscuratus. The sequence continues at coordinate 50,861,646 of OZ023314.1, forward strand.
TAATCACGTGAGGTTTAATGTGGCCAAAAAACCTCACGTGATTAATGGACTATCCCTAATGAAGATAACATAAACAATATAAAATATTAATATTTATAATGCAAATATTTTTTATGACAAAATTTTTAACTTTAGTAACGCAATAATTATTTTTTTCTCGAAATATTGAACAATACTGTTCTGCGGTGTTGCCATATGTCTTCTTATTATAGGGGACAGATATTTTTTACGGAAAATTATTCTGTCTAAATTTCACTACAGACCCTGCAGTGTTCAAAGTTGCCATTTCAAAAGCCATTATCTTCCAATCGAGATAGTCGACTGTTCTGAAATTTTACTCATACATGCATAATGATATAAACGATGTCTGGTTAAAAGTTGAACAAAATCTATAGAAATCAAGATTGTGCGCTCATACTACCTTAAAGATGCGCGAACCGCCAGAAGAGAAGCGAGTGCGGCTCAATATTCTATTTTTGAAGCTGAGGAAGGTGGTCTGTATGGTCCCGGCATAGCTGATTAAGGGTAAGTTACTCAAATAAGTTGTTATCCACCGTAAGTTCAGCCGTATCAATGCTAAATGTATGGCAAACTTTCAACACGTTTTTCTCGCAACGACATTTTTCAAGTCGGGCGCACGTTTTTTTCAAAAAAACTATTGGACCGATTGACTTCGGGTTTTGCACACATTTCGGGGGAGGCTTCACCTATAGTCTGAATTAGAATGATACCGATCGCCGGAGTATTTGAGCCCCGCTCTAATGTTTTAGTTGACAATTTTCCGGGAAAATAAAACCTTAATTTTGAAACAGCTGTGACGCCGATTAAAAAAAAATCGTTCGTGATTATTTCTCGTTCACACGATAACTACATTCATATAGATTTGAAAAGAAAAGTGTTCTCCTGTTTCAGACAACTAAGATCGCCGCAACCCGTGCGTCCCATTGGACGAACGACTCACGCCACGATCTGCATAACAGCGCATAACTTGTATAGATTTCAATACAGTATTTCATCATTGTGTTGCTAGTTGAAACTTGTCTTAAAATGCTTCAAAAACCCCGGCACTGTAGGTTTTATAACTTTCGCAAAATAAGTTCCTAAAATTTACTTTAAAAAACATGCTTCTGGACGGTGTTACCCCTCAATATAATAGCAGCATTTACACCGACACTGGTGGAAGGGCGGTCGGGTTTCGGCTCTGGCGGTACACTGAGCTAATTTGTGCTATGTATGGCCAATACTCGAAGCAGTGACGGCTGTAGACGCAGGGAAAGTTGGGTTGGATTAACCAAGTGTGAGTAGGGAGTGAGGAAAGGGTGAGTAGGGAGTGAGGAAAGGGTTCAATTGAGAAGGGTTATACGTAAAAATCTGCAAAGGTATACGTCGGAACTTAGAAATTAATTGAGACCTCGTTATAATAACAGTAATAAATATGAGGTGAGGCCTACGTGTAAACACCTTTAAAAGGACAACTCGTTGATGGAACCTAGTTTTCGGCGTGCTAGATGATTGGTCGGGCACGCTGGTGGCTATTGCGAGGGAGCTGGCTTTTGCTCCCCCGAGCGATGGGCATGCCACATTCACTACGCCTTAACTTTATTATTATTATCGTTATTATTAATATTATTATGTAAATGCTATCGATACTGATGAAGACAAAAGAAATAACATTTCTAATATAATTATTATTACTATTATTGTATTGAATCAGTTGATTTATGAAATGCACAAATAACTGTCATTAAAAGAAACACCCAGCCAAGATCGGAATCCGAAATCTCTAGTTGTCTATGCTGGCGTGCTACCAGCTCAGTCATCGAACTGATTGAAAAAATAGAACCCTTTAAATATATACGGTCTTATGGGATTGCCGTGGCGTTTTTTCTAAGCAAAGACTACCCCCTTTTAAGGGTGGCATCCGGGACTCGAAAATCGTCTAAATTTTTTAGACTAGTCGTTGAGCTCCCCGATGTAAATATCGAAAAAGCAAATGTATGATCTACGTACATCGATTGTTGGCTGAACACATGAAGCAACTAGTTCATTATCAAAAACTGTAGCTATTAAAAAAAATTCGTTGGGTCGCAACGATGCAAATTTCAAGATCATTATAATATGAGCCTGAATTTTGCATCGTTAGATTCCAACGAAAATCTTAGAATTAAAAAAAAATTTAATTATTTTTTTTTCGGGTACATTATGACTCCCGAATATCTGTACAGGCTATACATAACGTTTAAAAATATTTGGTGGCTCAGAATCCACCCTTATTGAGGGGTTAAAAGTGAAAAAAATTATATCTCGGGTAATAATGATATTGCCAGTTTTTTCATTTGCAGCATTAATTTTGGGCGTCTGCGAAAAGCCACAAAAAAATTAGCATCGATTTCCAATTACCGGAACCCACCCTTATAGGGGAGTGAAAGTCGAATGAAAATCGTATTTCCGCTGGTAAAGGATTTCTCAGTTTTTTATTTGCGCTGATTGTTCCTAGTACCTACAGAGACCCACAAAAAATTGGGAACGATTTTCAACTTTTGGTTGATTGCCAAAATCTTGTATGTCCGGCAATAAAGGGATTCCCAGTTTTTTTATTCGCGCGAATCGTTCCTAGTACCTAACGAAAGCCACGAAGAAATTGGCAACGATTTCCAACTTCCGGAACCCACCCTTATGAGGAAGTGAAAGTCGAATGAAAATTGTATTTCCGCCGGTGAAGGATTTTCCAGTTTTTTTATTTGCGCCGATCGTTCCTTGTACCTAACGAAAGCCACAAAAAAATGGCAACGATTTCCAACTTGCGGAACCCACCCTTATAGGGGAGTGAAAGTCGAATGAAAATCGTATTCTCGTCGGTGAAAGATTTCCCAGTTTTTTATTTGCGCTAATTATTGCTAGTACCTAAAGAGACCCACAAAAAAATTGGTAACGATTTTCATCTTTCGGAACCCGCCCTCATCGGGAGTGAGAGAGGGGGTGGAATTCGAATAAAAATTGTATTTTCGGCGACAAAGGGACTGCCAGTTTGTTTATTTGCGCCGATCGTTCTTAGTACCTAACGAAAGCCACAAAAAAATTGGCAACGAGTTCCAACTTCCGGAACCCACCCTTTTGTGGGAGTGAAAGTCGAACGAAAATCGTATTTTCGCCGGTGAAGGATTTCCCAGTTTTTTATTTGCGCTAATTGTTCCTAGTACTTAAAGAGACCCACAAAAAAATTGGGACCGATTTTCAGTTTTCGGAACCCGCCGTTATCGGGAGTGGGAGAGGGATTGAAATTCAAATAAAAAATGGATTTCCGGTGATAAAGGGATTCCTAGTTTTTTCATTTGCACCGATTGTTTTTAGTACCTTAGGAAAGCCACAAAAAAATTGGGAACGATTTTCAACTTCCATAACCCACGCTTGTGAGGGAGTGAAAGTCGAATGTCGAAAGTCGAAAGTCGAAATCGTTTTCCGGCGTTAAAGGGATTCCAAGTTTCTTTTTAAATTTTCGCCGATTGTTCCTAGTACTTAAAGAAGTCACAAAAAAATTGTCAACGATTTCCAACTTCCGGAACCCACCCCTATGGGCGCATCATGCCGAATCGATAACCGTGCGAGGCTTTATCATTATTGGGCTATCCATTCGAGAAAATTGCTCGGCTTTTTTTCACAGTGAAATTCGCAAATAATTGTCCACGAAGAAACCTGCACTTTTCCAAAACCCCACTTTATTGGAGTATAACAACATGAGGCGTTTTCCTAAGAAGATTGAAACTACCATCGTTAAAGTGCATTGCGAATTAGTTTTCGGGTGTGCTCAAGGTTTTCCTGGAGAACTTTGCCTACAAGAATCGTTTACTCATTTTTCAAGATGCTCATTTAGAGATCTATCATTTAAAAATTCCAAAAAATTTGATCAGTGAAAATAAGTCAGAAAAATATAAACTAAATCATTCTTTACGTTTGAGCAATCCAAACAAACTCCAACACCATCTTTTCTTTACGCGGGTCAATGAATAGTAAAAAGTCTCGACAAAAATGATCAATAATCGGGTATTAGACGCGGACTAAGTCCGCGTTAACGAGACGCGGCCCGAAAAAGAATAGCAGGAGTAGCTTCGGCTAGAAAGACTGGTTTGTAGTAGTGAAGCACGCTTACCGTCAAATTATCGGACTCGCTGTATCGCACGTTATGTACGCACGAGAGTGAGTAAAGGCGGTGTTCCGTTTTTTTTTTCGGTCCCACTAGAGCTGTTGAAGGTACCCGAACCTAACCGACGGCACTCCAGCAATAACCGAACGAGCAGACGGTCAGGCGAGAGGAGAAGGGATGGCCTTACCAAGCATAGCAATACGCGCGGGTGCGAATGAAAACTCAACATCGTCCGTAGCACGGGGGAAGGCCCAAGCGAGAAAGCACCATAATCCCAACTCTAGTAGGACGCGCTTCATATGTTTATGCTATTTAAGATAGTACGAGCGCGCAAGCTTGATTTCTATAGATTTTGTTCAAATTTTAACCAGACATTGTTCATATCATTATGCATGGTTGAGTGAAATTTCAGAACAGTCGGCTATTTAGATTGGGAGATAATGGGTTTCAAAATTGCAACTTTTAACACTGCAGGGTCTGTATTGAAATTTAGACAGAATAATTTTCCGTAAAAAAAATGTGTCCCCTATAATAAGAAGACATATGGCAACACCGCATCGTTCCACGTATCCAATGACGTGAGTTTGCGCGGCATATTTAAAATAATACTCCAACACAAATTTTGATTTGGAAATAACTTTTAATCGAACAAAGTTTTTAATTAGTTATGAAGGAACCAACCCTTTTATTTGTTAATGAAGATATCATAAACAATATAAAGTATTAATATTTATAATAGAATTATTTTTTTATGAAACCGATGTGCTGGTCTAGTGGTTAGAGTGCTTGCCTCTAAAATCAACACATCGGGAGGTGGCGAGTTCGCATCACCGTCTCGTAGTTTCGGAGAGAAATAAAAAACATAGGCGTGACGTAGCTCCAGTTCTACACGGATGTCGCGCACACGGACCGGTACGTATGTGTGTCAGGTGTGCATGGCTGCAGCCTGTGAGCTATTTCTCGACGAAACGCGACTAGTTCCGAGGCTGGGAAGCGAACTCGTGACCGGCTGTATTGGTATAGGTTTTCCGCAGTTTCCCTACACCCATGACAGAAAATGTCTTGATGAATGCGATACAGAGGGGGAAATCGGCTGCGGCCGCAAGGTGGGGATCGATTACGGATGAGGATTGGAGAAAATAGTGGGAAAATGTAAAAAGGGGAAATCCCAATTACAATATAAATAAAATAAAAATTGATGACCAAATTTTTAACTTTAGGAACACAATAATAATTTTTTTCTCGAAATATGGAACAATACTGTTCTGCGGTGTTGCCATATGTCTTCTTATTATATGGGACAAATATTATTTACGGAAAATTATTCTGTCTAAATTTCAATGCAGACCCTGCAGTGTTAAAAGTTGCAATTTTAAAACCCATTATCTCCGAAACTATAAAGTCGACTGTTCTGAAATTTAATTCAAACATGCATAGAGATATGAACAATGTCTGGTTAACATTTGAACAAAATCTATAGAAATCAAGACTGCGCGCTCGTATTATCTTAATGAGCATGGCGCAAGGGTTTACTGCAAGGTCTACAATTCATAACGCGGAAAATATTATATAATTGGCGCCGGAGACAAATTTTGCATCCCTTGTACCCCCCCGGTCCGTTCGTGAGCAGAAGCGAAATGCGGAATACAATTATTACGAACCTCCATCATAAGACTCTACTAATGAAATAAGATTCTTATGACGATAAAACTGAGGAAATGGAATATAAAAAAAAACTTTCTTTACAATCCAAGGACCCAAACTTCAATACCATCCTTCCTATGCGTATATTAATAGTGCGACTTTCGGTACACCGGAACCCTTAAGTATTTTTAAGACTGTACTACTCTCTCACTAGCGATCAAGCATTTGCCCATTTGCCCTGGACGACTTTCAAGCTACATTTGGCTACTCCCGTAGGGCATTATATGCTATTATATGTACATGGCACGCAACTCACCATGTATGTTCAAGCGCGTGTCTGACGCAAGCCTACCCCCCCAACGCTCTCAGCTGCCATGGCTGTCGGATACGTACACAAGCGATTATCCCTTCGTTGACAAATTTATACTTTGCCACGATTTTGACACTGTGGGGCAATTTGACCCGGGTCAATTCATCCACCTGCCATTAACACCCCTACAGTCGGTGTTTATTTAAACAACATTAGGGATGTACTTTCAACATTTCTTAATATACCTGCATAACTGAATTTCAGAATTGAATTACTGTAAACAAATTATTTAAAACTTCCAATTTTGGGTAACAACTTCCAACTTGGGTAACAACCCAAACATCTTTCTATAATGACAAAAAGAAAAGAAACAAAAAATGAAGAAAAAAAAATCGTTTCAAACCAATGATGGAAACTTCAATGTCATGAAAAACGTCCTTTCCTAAAGAATATCCTTTACCAACGAATCATTAACGGAATCATTAACGCATAAAAAAGTGATCAATAAGAGGCTCTTTCCTGTGAAGAAGTCATTTTCTTCGTTTTGAGAAAATTAGACTGCGCTAAATATATTCCCAACTTAGATGAAAGTTTTGCGGGATAAGAGTGGTGAGGTTAGGCCCGACGTAATGCACCGGCCAGTAATAGTGGGATACCCATAGTCGAGCATGAAGGAACTCGGTGAATCGCATGCATATACCAGGGAGACTAGAGTAAAGGAGTGGACACTGTGTGCTAGCGATGTGGCTCCTAAATTAAGGAAAATAAGAGTTGTAGGTGGCGTTGCAATCGGCTTTCCCTTATATATAGATATACTCTCTTGCTTAGCTTTCCGTCGGCTACTTATACATGGTTGTCTGTGGATTGAATCCATGCTCGAAAATAAAGTATTATGTGATGTGTAAAAAAATTATAAATAAAAACTCACCTTTTAAATAAGTTTTGTGTATAGTTATTAATGTTTCATAAGAGGCAATGTTAAATGTGTATAAATTAAGAACAAAATATTTATTGAACCGTTCGGCTAATCGTTTTCAAATTTGATAGAAGATTATTACATAGACAAAGTAACAATGGGTGTAATTGTGATAACTAATTATTTAAAAAATTACACTCGTACAATAGAATATTTGTAATTATTATTACTTATTGTGAGAGTTATTTATTATTACACAGACATAATATACAGCAAAATGCGCCTTGATAACAGTACAGATTGTTTATTTAATTCATTCGCAGTGAACCATATTTCAATTTATTATTCAAAATTATATTGATTACTTTTCATTGTAACACTTCTGTCTGCCGTTGTTAATCGCACGCGTGAACGCTTCCAGCATCGCTCTTAACATTATTGGAACAATAAAAATGGAAAACATTGCAAATCCTTCAGTACGTCATGCATTGAAGCTCAATCTGACTCTGTGCATTTTTTTCAGCGATGCAACAATCTTACATTTTTCATTCTCATTATCTCACTTTCTACAACCAGAGTTCCGCACATTAGCTCAGTCAACTACGGAACACGTATCGTTTTTGTGTTTTATAATAAACGAAAAATATAACTGAACGCTCGCGAAAAGAAAAAAAACTATATGTTAGTATAGTACAAGTTTACAAATACCATGCAGTACAAAAAAAAACGATGATGACAAAATTAGGAGGACATCATGGAAGCGTTGCTGTATCCGTAGAAGGCCCAGTTTCCAAACGAGTTGAGTTTCAGAGTGGGCGAAGTCATCCGCATCATCAAGCACCTCGACGCCGAAGGGGCAGAGGGAACCATCGACAATACGACAGCGTCGTCCAAGAGCGTCCAGTGATCTTGCGGTATCGATTGCTTTGTTCCATTGATTATAAAATCATCACTCATTTTAATATACTTGTCTGCGAAGTGAAGCTCACAAAGTGGGTTTTTCCATTGCGAAACCAAGGGCCTTGCTCCATCCATGGAGTCGCGTGTTGCACTGATTCAAAAAATTGTTTTAAAGCTATAAATGTAACTGGTAAAAATTGATGAACCTACCCTAGTTGAGTTTCAACATACTTAACCTTAGGCACTGCAAAAATGGATGTTGTTTGCATTCCCATCCTTTTTTTTTCTTGCCGCGTCGTTGTATCGACCGCTCTGACATCCAGGGACTGAGCATAGTCTTTTCATACTGAAAAGTAGATGGATTATTTAAACAATGACATGAAAAAAAAGTTTCGAAAGTTCTTTTCAATATTTGAAAAATCACCGAAGAAACTTCGATCTCACAGGAACATTCTCTTTTAAACTTTCAAAAGAATTCAACAAGCAGTGACACAAATTGGTCCTACTTGCTCTTGTGGGCTTAGAATTTCGTCGGTGATGTTTTATGTTCTTTAATAGTTAAATTAATTAATAATAAAAACATACCTTCTTCAACCGCCTATCGCCTTTCGTAAAAATGAAAACTTTTTTCGAGACACACACTTTTTCAAAACTTTTCACTCTCAAGAAACCCGGGATCATTCAAGTAACGCCAAGGTAAAAGGAAAATGACCGAAAAGACGCAAACCTCGATTTTGACAACTTTCCTCTAATGCGCATGCCTAGAACCTTTAGCTACAAGTATTACTATACATCGGGGAATTGCGATCGCAGCGCCCCTTGCGGTCACTTAAAAGTCGGGATTTTGGGGCCGTGTTGCGCTGCTTATCTCCTATGGAGCGTCCACTCCTTTACTCTAGTCTCCCTGCATATACTTTCGCGCGGTCGCAATTGTCGAAGGTAGCCGAAGACACCCGAAGGCACTCCAGCACTGCATTGAAACAGAAACGAGTGAATAAAAAATGTAAACATATGCGCACGCAAGAGGAGAATAGTCGCCTTAAAAAACGTAGTGCAGCGCGGGCGGGTGCGAGTGAGAACTCACCATCGCCCGTACATGAGAAGACACCCGAGTATTACAGTAGACCCGAGTATAGTAATACGCCCTACCTATACTATGCGATTTGAAGCGAAGTGTCGTACCGACCAAGAGGCAATGCGTGCGGCAAGCGGCCGATTTGTACACATTCAATCTTCTCCGAGTTGTATCGATGGATATTTCGGTGACGCCTCAAAAGGTTTTTGAGGGGATCCTTCGGGAGAGACCTTAACTGAAGTTCGCAATGCTATTAGATTCATGGAACCCACCATTGTTCACAACCGGGAATTACGAAAAAAATCATTGTCCATCTGACTCCTGTTGATAATGTGTTTGGCTAAACATACGAAAAGCGGAAACTGAATTTCGTTCTGAAATTTGGCGTACACCTTCCTTTTAATATTTAAATATAATTGAAAAAAAAATTGAAAACTACATAATCCTGAAAATTAGAAATAGGCAAAAACAAAGAAAAATCAGCCACCAGAGAAGCAAAAAAATATATAAAATCCCAAAACGATTTAAAGTTGATAAATGAACCCCAAAATTCTATTACACCTGCAAAAAAATGACCTGTGGAATAACAAACAAAAAAGAATCTACGACGCTCTGTGTCTATCTCAATATTGCACGTAGATCCGCGCCTACGCTAGTGTTTCACGCACCCTACTATTCCACACGCACGTCCGAGGTGCTCTGCGCCCACGGTCTTACATACAGGTCTTGCAACGAAGGTGGTGGGGGTGGTACGCTTAATGTCGGCAATAAGCTTTGGCTTATAGCCACAAGGGCGGCGCTGCGAACTTATCATAGCGGCTAGACAAGTAAATAGACATGTAAATGTAGGAACATTTCCAACAAAAAAATACTGAAAAGCGAAAATAAATATACGCTTTACGTATGTTGCACTGTATAGGATTATATTGTTGAAGAATATTTTTTTTTTAATTGAACTGCAGTTTTCTTGATCCTAAAGCATCATCGACTCAAGCAGCCCTGATAAGTATATATCATTCTTTGTTTTCCTTATATGCCAAGAGGTACATTTAGCTGAATTGGTCAGCACTGGATTCGAGTGGTGAAGGTAGTACGCTCAAAACCCACGTTCAAAAGTTTATTTTCTTTATCGTGGGTATGCATTTTTTTAAGGATAAATATGTTATTAATTAATAAATCAAATTATTGTCATAATTTTAATTAATTTTTGAAAAATATATTTGCGGACACCATCAATTTTTTATTCCCGAGTATGGGGAGAAGCGGGGAATCAATTTTGTTTAGTCGAATTATTTCCAGCATTTATATTCAATTAATTTTTGTAAAGTAATTGCAGGCGTGAATGCATTTTTTTTACTAGAAAATGAAATAGTATGTGAACAATTTTTATCAATTATCAAATAAAATTTCACAGTGGCTAATGCTTTTGTTATTTCTCATAATCGTCTCATTTAATTATTATTAATGTGATTTGGTATCATTTTCAAATTATTTGTAAACTTTTGTCAGTTATCTGAATATTATAGACATTTTTCTATAACGTACCTCTTTCGATGATTCCACTTTTGAAGGCTGTAAGTATGGCATTTCGACGGTCCAACTAAGACGTTTTTTTTTTTTTTTTTTTCGAATAGTCAATGCTGAAAACGGAAGAGAAAGGCAAAATGTACACTGTTTAGATCAATAACGTTTTTCTTTTTATTATTTATTCATACTTAGTTATATTGCCAACCGGTTACTCTTTTTATTGATTCGTCAACATGGACAGTTTTTTTTTACAACGAATGTTTTCCTAAGTTTCAAATTTTCTTGGTGAGCATTTTGTCTAATTCGTAGTCGAATGTAATAAACAATCGAATACGATAATATATCCGAGGCGTGTGAGGAGCAAGGAAATGTAAACTTATATGAGGTGAAAACTTCGTCAAGAGTACAGTCGAAAACATCGGCCCGTGACGCATTTTTAGCGAAACAAGCCTCTACATGAGAAATTAAATGGAAAAAATGCCAATTAGCATGGATCAATCCCCCTCTCGATTTCAGGTCGACCAATTGCGACACTGAAGACGTTGTCGAAGAATCAGATCTAATCGCTTTCTGGCATATCATGCAGTTCTTGTACATTTTCAACACCTGCTTGCACAGGTAACCTGTAGAATTCATAGAAATATGTTTAAAAAAGCACATCAAAAGATAAAGTAGCATCCCAACGAGACCAACGGCTGTTCAACAATATCTACAAGTAGAAATAATGCATGCAATTTCGGTTCATATCAAAGCGATACGAGAAGCAAAGTTAGTATACTACAGATACCTACAGAGGGTTAATAGCCTTTTTACGGATTAAATCTTAAAATAAAAAACCTGTCACGTAGTAAATAATGCAGTCGAGAATAGGGGACAAGGAATAATCATGGTCGGGATTATATTCGATCACGTCGTCTGCCTCCCAATCGTCGTGCTCCAAAATTTTGTCCAACTTTGCTTGAATTTCTCGCCGATACTGTAAACTCTTTGCCTCAGACTTTTCGCTATAGACTTCCCTCAGGGCTTGCAACGATACTAAAAGCTGAGGCGAATGCTTTTCCGACACCATGCAGTTTCCAAACTTTGGAGGTTTTAAAATACTATATACGCATAACAGCTTATATAATTGTAAGAATGTTGGGGCATTCGGGTGATCGTTGCAACCAGCGGCTTGGCGAATGGTACCGAAAAATTTCTGCAAATATTGCAGATATGTTAGTTTATTAATCGCAGGCAATTCCTTAAAAAAGTGATTTCAAAAGAAATTTACCTCCAAGTTATCTTAGTTAACTTTTCCTGTGAGAAGGTATTGGAAATCGAATTTCTCGACGAGGTAGCAGCACATATCCATCGTTGATGTGAGAGACATCCGCAAGCCCCTCGATGTTTCGGTTGTTAAATACTCTTCAAGAGATATCTCGCCTCTTCGTACAGCCATTTCCCATTCGTTCAGCCAACGGAGGACATCTTGCAAAATCTGAAAGTAAAGTGCGGGTAATTAGAAATGAAGACGAACTTAGCCAATGGCGGTGACATCTATTAAATAAAGATATAATGTATACCTTGAAATCGTCATTCCCAGGGGTGAGTCCTTGGTTGGGAGTTTTACGGTTTAACGCATCGAACATGTCGTTCATGCGTTTGCAGAATTTGATTGTTTCTTCGCATCCTTTGAGTGGACCTTCGGAGTTGTGAGAAAAGTAGAAACGTAGCCCTTGTGCAACCGAATTACTGAACACCTATAACAGTTGAATACAAGAAAGAAACATTATTTCCGAATTGGACAATAAATTTATACGAAATTACATAATGACTGTGAAAGAAATGTACTTGTGTTGCAAGTCGAACGCGCATTTTCAAAGTGTTGTCCAACACAATGTGCCGTTGCGTTAACTTTGGACAAACTCTCGCATTGCCAGCATGTTGAGTATCAAGGTTGAATAAAGTACTAATGTAGTCCCAGCGTATGTGATCGTTCGACGGATTTATCTACAAAATCAAAAATATAACCATCTTTATAGCAATATGTGACATTAGTGTGACTTGTAGACGACGTATTGGTTCCCAAACGTGTAGTTAGGATCATATAATTTAGGCGAGCCTTTCGAAATCCTTTAACGTGGAGTCATCAAATGTCCTCAATTCAATATAATTTCAATTTTTTGTAACCTTACCCTCAGTTTTTTTTTATTGTAAAGTCTGTTCCGAATATTTTTCATAACGTGCGGCATATCAGAAAAGACGAAGACTTTCCGGTCCTCATGAATAGGGTGCGTGAACCTAGTTTTCGTGTCCTCCATCGAGCTCTCAACACCTAATAGGGACCACATCTTGATGTTTGTGGCTGCGCCGTCAGCGATGACTCCGTGAATTTTCGCTCCGGCTTCTTCCAAATATGCAATAGCTTTTATAAGCAGCTTCGCAAGTTCATCACCCTTGACAGGATTTTTAGACGCAAATACTGCGATTGGCTGTGTATAAGAATCTGCGAGAGGCTGGAACATGATGACGAGCCCGTGTGTTGCTTGATCTTCGATGTCAGTGGATTGCGGGCCGTCGTCCCCGAAGTCAGTCAACCCAACGTAAGTCAAGTTTCTTGAACACACGGTCACGGATTTTCTTAAGTTAATTTCATCCATCAAAATTACTCCGTGTCGCTGCAAAGGCGTTTTTTTCGCGAGATGTTTTTTGAGCAATGTAGCGAACTTTTTGTCGAAGCCGCATTTCATGTCAATCAATGAAAAATAATGGCGGATCGTCCGAGAACAAGGAAGTGGAAGAATATTATTCTTCCGAAGGAATTCATAGAAACTCGGCGATTTTATGTTCATAAGTAGACACAGCATGATCCATTGCTCCCCGTACCGCCGACTCTTGCTGTCTTTCTTTCCTGCAGCGGCAATTATTTCTTTAATTGCGGTTTGTTGAGCCTCTGGGATTTCCAATTTCATACATCTGTCGGCTAATGTTTTGCTACAAATCGAAGTTATTTCGTTTGCTTTATCTTGTAAGCATTTCTGTAATAAGCGGAGACGTTTTTGACTTCTGTTGTTCAATCGCTTTATACGGGCATTTTTTTGCGTAGTGCGATCAATTTCCTTTGATCGATAGGGTTGGAAGAACGAGAAACACGCTTCAACGACGTTTCCGTTTTTGATCTTGCGTCTCGCTTTAGCGTTGCGTCTCTACATTTAATGCAGTTAATACATCTTTTCGATTTTGAGATCAGTGTGCAGTTATTATTTCGCCACATATCGACGGCATCTTTAAAAGCACTATTTGGCGGCAGATGATGATCGTTGATGGGACCAAGACCATTGCGTAGGCTCATATTTTTAAACCTCTCCAAAGCGTGCGGTAGTGCACCAAGATCATCTAGGACTTGGGGAAGATTACACCCATGTGCATTAACGATACGCCCATACACATAATAAAAAAGCTCTTTGGTGGCCGTAAGCTTGACAAATCGTTGCGTGAGCAGTAGATTATGACCGTTCTCCACTTTGCTCACAGCGTATGAGAAGAGAAAACTCCCGCCGTCTGCGTTCAATTCTCCGCAAGTCCACGGCTTCGGTATCGAGATCGATTGCTTTGTTCCTTCGGTGGTGCCTATACAACCAGAAATAAATGGTAATTCTAGAAAATATTTCAAATTCAACGCCTTCCCTGATGGAAATTCGCTTATTGGAATTCGACAAATAATGTTGAAATCTGTTAAAAAATGTCAGAAACTGTGAAAATGAATAGATTCTAACATAATTTGATGGAATCGTACATATTTTGATAGATTCTGTCGGAAATGATCAATGAAAATCGGACAGAACCTCACGTATTATGTTAACTTTACGGAATGTCATAAAATCACAGAATTCGACACTTTCTGTCATCTTTTTGTCAGAAAATGTCATCTTTTAACAAAAAATGATAAATCAGTTTTCCATTTTTTGACATATTGTTGCATCGAAAAAAATGACAGAAAATGTCAAAAAATGATAGAAAACGATAATTTTTATCATAATTTGTTGTCACATTTTTGTTGAATTCTGACAGATTTCAGCTGTCATTAAATCACAGAATTTGATACTTTATGTCATCATTGTGTCGGAAAATGTCATCTTTTAACAAAAAATGATAAATCAGTTTTCCATTTTTTGACATATTGTTGCATGTAAAAAAATGACAAAAAATGCAAGATAACGATAATTTATATCATAATTTGTTGTTACATTTTTCGTGAATTCTGACAGAAACAATATTCAACCGTACTAATTATATTTTTATCTATGTATTTTATGTGCGTCTCTGTATGTTGAATATTTTTTAAGATCTCAACAGTTGCCAAATATGTGTCACCAAATAAAAGTATTATTGAATATAAAGTCCCAAATTTCTTTCTTTCAGCATTTCCATTAAAATTTAGAAAATTATATGTAAATTCCATCAAATATTGACGAATTCTGACAATTTATTATCAGAATCGATAATTAAATGTCAAAATTCATCAGAATATATCATATATTTATAATGCAAAATGTCAAAAGTTAACAAGTTCGGTCATTATATGACAAAAAATAAAAAAGAATGATATAATTTGACAGATTCGGTCATGATATTTCATGAATGTTAAAGAATTCCATTTCATTCCATTAAATAATGACATTTAATGACGAAAATCTCACAAAAAATAAGAAAGAATGTTATAATTTGACATATTCGGTCATAGTATTTTATAAATGTTGAAGAATTCCATTATATTCCATAAAAAAATGACATTTAATGACGAAAATCTCACAAAAAATGATAAAGAATGATATAATTCGACAGATTCGGTCATAATATTTCATGAATGTAGAAAGAATTCCATTTTATTCCATCAAAAAATGACATTAAATGAAGAAAATCTCACGTAAAATGGAAAACTCTTACGACATTATATGACATATTATGTAAGACTCTGGCAGAAATTACTGAATTATAACATTACTTTTCTGATAAAATATGACAGATTCTGTAAAGCATGTTCCAATTTCCGGTCAGAAATCATGAACTTCTCACAGAAAATGTCAAATCTCGAAATAATATGACAGATTCTGTCGTATAAATGACATATTCTGACATTATTTCTCATTGAAAGTTGACGGAATATTATCAAATCTGATATTTTTTTGTTAAAATCTGACGAATTCCAATAAGCGGATTTCCATCAGGGTTCTAAAATTATTTTCATAAAACATATTGCAGTGCACTCAATATTCAAACTTAATTGATATTTCATACATTTATTCATTTTACTGTTCAGATAACCGAAGATACAGCTAAAGGCAGCTTCTGAAAGGTGGAAGCGACATGGCTCTTGCATCGATTCATTCGACTCAATGATGGGAGCTTCCGACGGCAACATTTCGTTGGCTTCAAGATCTGAGCAATTGAATCGAATTTTTATACATATAAATATTTTAAAGAATTTGGATGTATTGAAAACGTCAATTATATTATTGCAGGTGCACGTTCATTTTATACATTTTTTGTTTGATGATTTCATGAAATGTCATGGTTGGAGAATCATATAGTCATATAGTCAATAAATTATTAAATATTTATAGTGATTCATTGTCCAATTTGTTGTTCCAAAGTCACCGCACAAATATGCATCTAGAAAAAAAAAGAGAAAAAAATAGCGAGCGACAAAGAGAGCAAAATATAAGTTTTTACATTTTTAATATTACATATTTATTATATCTCGTGTTTAATTTTTATCCCAGAGTTCATCATAAAAGAATAGAGCCAAATGAAGGATAGGAAGAGAAAAAATATGTGAAATTCTTGTCATTGCGGCAAGGAATTTTCTTGAAATATTATTAGGGTGAATATATATGAAATGTGTCAATGAAATTCTTATACGATGGATAATGCAATTGATTTTTTCACAGGTTAAAATATAGCACGACTGAGGGAGAATATTGTGCACTAAATTGTCCATCAGTATTCTGTGCCGTCGACTATTTTTAATGACTTTCCCATAAAATGATGTCTGCCATTTAATAATAATGATAAAATAAGTAGAAAAAAAATATTCTTTATTCTACACTTTAATAACTTGTCATATGCCCCAAAATAAATGCTCAATTTAAATGCTCTTTCAATATCCTTGATTCCTTAATCAGATTTTGTAAAAAGTGGTACAATAAATGACAATAAAGTTTTTCTGCTATTCGACCAATGTCTACGCATTCTTTCCAGTTTTGTGCCGTTGAATTTTGTACCATCAAAACATCAATAACTTAACATTCTAAGTAATATGGAGCTTTAGTGAATAAAATATATGTACCTTGTGTCGAAGATGTCTCAATACGGTCATTGGAAGCGTCTGGTGAATAATCCATGCTCAATAACTCCGTCGAGGTAAAAGAACAATCCATCGATGAATCATTGTTGAATACTTCATGAACCGCAGATGTATACATTGGAATCTCCTTCGATTCCAATGTCGAAGTAACAAAAGCCGCATCTTTTGGTGCATTTTCTACTTCGATCGTTGAAGGCTCGCTTGTAGAAAAATAACAGTGTTCGGTTTTCACATGTTCTTCGATGGAAGACTCGGCAACCATAGTGGAGTTCACTTGATTTAAATCTTCAAATTCAGAAGGCACTGCCATTGGATCGAGTCGAGGACGGGAATAAGGTACCTTGAATTGAATTGAACGTCATTATGACATTCTTAACAACACGGTACATAAAATCACGAAATCATTTCAGCCTTGATAAAGTGATAAATAAAAAAAGATAAAATCAACTTACCTCTGCGATAACTCGACCGTTTAAGTCATGTTTTACCCACTTTCTTAGAATGTATCGTTGGAGAAAATGTTTCTCACACACGAATTGCGAAGGCGTGAGCTGATAAATTTCTGGAATTGCAGTGATCCATTTTTGACGACGTTCGATATTCGACGGAACCCGAAACACCGAACGTTTTTCCTTTACTAACTGACGTCCAGTATCACACGTTGAAACAGCACACGAATTAGTCGTCATTATTATGTACAAATCCGCACGATATCACGATTTTTAATGACGGTTATGTGAAACTTTATAGTAGCCGATTAAGTGAGGTTGTGTTGCCACATGCGTCTTCCGCTGTTTCGGCTATGATTAGATTGAAGCGATGCGAGCGGCGGTCAAGGAAATTAACGAGCCGACAGTAAGACGACCGCCCCCACCACCAATATTTGATTCAGTTGCAAGACCTGTATGTAAGACCGTGTCTGCGCCCATACCAGTGTTCCACGGACCCTGCACCATTCGCACAAAACGGAGTGCGCGAAAAAATATATAGGTATAGACAGAGCCCGCCAGTTAGATATAGTAGGAGCTCGTTAAAAAAAGTGACGTTCAAAAATCGACATCTCGATAACTATGGCGCCTCGCCTCCAATCCTTTTAGGGAATCTCTTAAAGTATTAAAAGGAAGGTGTATGCCAAATTTCAGATCATAATTCGGATTCCGCTTTTCGGAAGTTTATCCCGGAAATTATTCATTCGGCGGGACTTATCGCGGGACTTTGTCTGTTGGCTGAGAATGGGGGGGGAGGGGGAAGGCTTCGCACGCAGCGCTAACTCGTTAAAGCAAGGCATATTTACTTGCACGCGAAGAAATACGGTCCCTTCTCGTAGACGTACCGTGCCCGTGCCGCCGGGGATGCCAAAAATCAAGCGTGGCACTGTAGCTATATGAGAGCGAATTTGAAACGTAGGCAGACGCTCAAACGGGAGTGAGAAAGCAGTACAACCTCAAGAATAGTAAAGCGCGTGGGGGTGAAAAAACGCTTCATTGACCCGCGTACAGAAAGGATGGTGTTGGAGTTTGTTTGGATTGCTCGAACGTAAAGAATGATTTAGTTTAAATTTGTATTGCCTCATTTTTAGTATGATCAATCTTTTTTGCATTTTAAAATTGTAGATTTCTAAATGAGCATCTTGAAAAATGCGTAAACGATTCTCGTAGACAAAATTTTCCACAAAAACCATAAGCCAACCATAAAATTAACTCGCATCGCACTCTAACGATAGAAGTTTCACCCTCTTAAGAAAATACGTGTGCGAGAGGGAAATCGCCCCATGTCTCTTATACTCCAATAAGGCGCGGTTCTGGAAAAGTGCATGTTTCTTCATAGACAATTACTTGCGAATTTCGTTGTGAAAAAAGGCCGAGTAATTTTCTCAAATGAGTAGCCCGATAATGGGCTACTCATTTGAGAATCACCTCGCACGGTTATATATTTAGGCCACTTTTTGACCCCCCCCCCCCCCCCCCCATAGAGATATGTGGTGAGGTCTCCAGCCCCTCCCCCCTTGCACAAAAAATACACGTGATAAGTTACAACACTCCCCCACCCTAGCATGATCAATCGTCATGTTATCCAACCCCCCCCCCCTATTTGAGCCTCACGTGATTAATGGACGGCCCCTTAGGCATGATGCGCTCATAAGAGTGGGTTCCTGAAGTTGAAAATCGTTTCCAATTTTTTTGTGGCTTTCCTTAAGTATGAGGAACCATCGAAGCAAATAAAAAAAAACTGGGAATCCCTTTACCGCCGGAAATACGATTTTCATTCGACTTTCACTCCTCCATAAGGGTGAGTTCCGGAAGTTCGAAATTGTTGCCAATTTTTTGTGGCTTTTCGCAGACGCCTAAAATTGATGCCGCAAATAAAAACCACTGGGAATGTCATTATCAACCGAGATATATATTTTTTTTTTACTTTTAACCCCTCAATAAGGGTGGATTCTGGGCCACATTTTTTTGAACATTTTGTATAGCCTGTACAGATATTCTGGAGTCATGTACCCGGAAAAAATTAATTTTTTAAAAAAATTCAGAGATTTATGTTGGAATCCAACGATGGAAACTTTAAGCTCATTTCATAATTGCATTCTCTATGAGGCGACGTATGGATTTTTTCATCAAATTTTGAAAAAATGGCGCACTTTGTTAGAAATAAATCGATTTTTGCCCAAAAATAAGCAGTAAATTGTTCATAAAAAAAGTTTACATTTAACAAAAAACAGCTACGTATTCCCATAGAGAATGTAATTGTGAGGCTACTATCAAAATTTCAAATCGATCCATGCAAAGGTGTTCGAGTATTCCGGCCTGCCAGTTTGAAAAACAGTTTTTTGAAGATGGGGTCTGTCGCCGCAATTTTGTTTGAAAATTACAATATTTTTTTTTTTGATACTTTAATATGTGTTAACTAAACCCTCTCAAAAGAAATTCTATTCCTTTTTTCATACTCCCAAACGAAATTGTCAAAGTCAGGCCTTATTTTCTGCCGCTAAAGTGGTGTTACCCCTTAAGAGAAACCGAAAACAGAGTCGCAACGCTTTGGGATTTCCAGCATCAACCCGTATCGAGACGTAAAGAATCGTATCTCAGGCGGTGCAGATCTTCTCATCTTGTTTCAATCCTCAAAAAACGTCCCATCGATTTTCGTCTACCGGAACCGACTGATTTCGTCTCCCCTAATGAGGAAATGCAAAGCTTCTCCTTATGTTTCCCGTCCCAGCTCGAACACACTTTGGAATGATATTCGTACAGAAAAATTTATTTTTGGAGATTCATCCGACTATGACACTAAACGGAGTGGTCGAATGAGAAATGGAATGCCGAAAACATCGAATTCTCGAAAATGTAGCGTGAAGTTATTGAGAGTTTGTTAATAAAAATTAACGTATTGATTTTTTTTCAATACGCAAGAAAAATCGCTCGGTATATCGAAATTTGATAATCATTGACAATTCTTTGGTTTTGTTAATTTTTGTTTCTTAAGAAAGCAAAAAGAACAGGCGCTCTCAATGGATTATCGCGGCAAAGTTCGTAAATTTATAGCGATAGCAGACGATAGGTAAAACGTCAAATCATGTGTCACGAGTCTCGAACCGAATAGGCTGATAGGCAACGTAGCGAATTCAAGTTTGCACAAAAAAGATCTCGTGAGATATGCATTTTAGGGAAAAAAAATGTTCACCAAAGTTTCACAGTTTTTAGGATGAAAAATGATAGTGTTGATTATTTTCCATCCATTGGCAACTTTTAAGGTCATTTGAAGGTCAACTTAGTTTTTCGTTTGGGAACCAATGTTTTTTTTAGATTCCATTTTTTGCAACAAAACAGGTTAATTTCAATAAAACTTTGTTTTCCTTGACTTGAGTATCTAGTTGAATATTCAAAATATCTTGAAAAAATAGTGTTAAACGAAAAAAAGTTTCGGACAAAAGTTGGCCATTTCGTCACGCCAAAAAATATCGCCAACACCATCATTTTTGTTTCTTAAAACTATGGAACTTTCGTTTGAAACATTTTTTTCCTAAAATACATCTCCGGATACTTTGTTGTGTAAACTTTACTGGTACACTCGGTACATGATACATTTGTATTTACGAATTTATTTAAAGTATGAATATTTCTGTTCATTGTACATTTATTATCGACGAGGTTGATCGGGGGTCGCTGCACAACACCTCACAACGCTATTAGGGTAGCAAGGGCCGTTAGGACGGGCTTCGCCCGCAAATTTGAGGGGCAGCTTGACACATGTCATTCATAGCGACATAGCATTGGCGACTATCACGCATCCGTGATAAAGAAACAAAACAAATACACATTATCGTAGCCAGCAGGGAAACAGCTGTAGCGTCACAGACATAGCCGAACCGACACCGGTGAATGGGCGGTCGGAGTAAGGCTTGGGCGATCACTACTGTTAAGGGGAGGGTAGGGGTTTGCACTTTTAAAAAATCGATTTTTTTTTGTCTTTTCTTATAGTTCAACATTTCAAGAATATAATCCCAAAATTTCAAGTCAATCAGAGCAAAACTCTCGAAGTTATTGGCTATTTGGTCCCGCTCCTCTAACACTGTAGCTCCGACAGCTGCGGGCGGGCGGAAAGGCAGCGCGAAGCTGACGAGCAGGTATGCAGTTTATTCACTTGGCGGTCGTCCTTCCCATTATTCTGTTTCGAAAAGGTTTTATTGAGTAAAGAGAGGTAACAAAAGCCGTATACATATATTATAGGTGTATAATTTCAAAAGAGAAACGAGCGTCAGTTAGGTGTTGTACATTCCGTCGAGCGCTTGTTCGCAGTGATTTTATAATTTCGTCAAGAAGTGTTCTGATTAAAAATGCCGAGATTGTCTAAAGTTTCAAGAGGTGACCGAACAGATACAAGAACGTATTTGTGCAGATCGAAAAAAGACCTAATCCGCATAAAAAAATAAGGATGAAGCTAAGACGAAGAGTGCATCATCGAAAAACATAAAGTTGAATACCACTGTGAGCGTGCCGGAAGACGTTGAAAATCATTATAGAATCGACGATTTTTTGCTTGTTTTCTCAACAATTGCAAGTTTGGTGAAATGTACTCAGGGTGATGGTTCAGTTGCGTTGAAAAGTTATAAAAAAGAAGGCTTTCAAATCCAGGTAAAATGTGCCAATTGTGATCTACGCTATATACCGTCGAGTGAGAAAACTGGTCATCGCTACGAAATCAACACTCGATTTGTTTTCGTAATGCGTACATTAGGTTTGGATTTAGCAGGCTGCAATAAGTTTTGCGGTCTATTGGACATTGCAAGTAATTTTTTTAGCCACTTCGTCTTATTTGGATATTATGAAATCGATTTGCTCCTACGTCGAAGCGACTGCGGAACAATTTCTCCTTTCCGCCACAGACGAATAAAAAGAGAAAACGAGGGCAAATTCGGAGTCTGATACTTTGACCGTTTCTGGCGACGGCACGTGGCAGAAACAAAGCTTTGGCTCCTTGTTTGGCGTCACTTCATTGGTTGGTTATTGGACTGGAAAAGTTATTGATATTTTCGTATGTTGTTTGTATTGTCAGTCTTGCATATTGTGGGAAAAAAATAAATACAACTTAATTTGAAGAGTGGCACGAAGAACACGTTGATAATAATAAATGTCAAGCCATTCACACCGGACTACCAGGTAACATGGATGTAGGCGCAGTGATTGAGATGTTCCGCCGCTCAGAAGAAAAGTAAGGAGCAAACATCAGCAACTATGCCGGAGATGGGAATAGCAAAACTGATGGCAATTTAGTGAAAGCGAAATTTTACGGTGAGAATTTTACTATAAATAAAAAAGAATGTGTCGGTCACGTGCAAAAGAAAATGGGAAAAAGTCTACGCGATCTGGTAAAAAATACTGTTGAAGATAAAATCGTGAAAACAGGAAAAAAATCATGTAAAAAACGGCGAAGTAAAGTACTCGGCGGCAAAGAAAAACTTACTGGAAAAGTCATCGATAATTTGAGTCGATACTACGTAGCAGCAATAAGACATAATTGTGATTCGGCAGAGAAAATAAAAAATGCCATCTGGACGTACTAGCACCAGCAGTCGACAGACGATAACCCTCAACACGATAAGTGCCTGAGCGGCGAGGACTCGTGGTGTCCTTACCAAAAAGATCTGGCCGCAACCGGAGTGGAAAATTTTAAACACAATTACACTCCACTTCCCGAAGATGTCTGACAAGCAATCAAACCGATTTACGAAGATCTGAGCAAGGATGAGTTCTTGAAAGGTGTCTTGGAGGTTTTACCCAAAATGCCAACGAAAGTCTGAACCAACTAATTTGGCGTATTGCACTGAAAAAATTACCTGGCAGCAAACAAATCATTGCATTTGCATCCTACGTGGCTGCATGCACTTTTAATGAAGGTGCTTTTCTCACGTTTCTGTCGGATATGAACATCAGCGTTGGGCCGAGCGCTCACGAATACGCAAGATTGGAGGATAACTGTCGCATCAACAGGGCCAAGATACAAGCTGAGAAGCAGAGCAAAGAAGCCAGGATAAGGCAAAGGCTTAAAAAAAAGAGGCTCAAGACATTGAAGCTGCTGCAGGGCGTCTACTCTATGGAGGTGGAATCGATGATTCAGTGTAAGTTGAAAAAAAAATTCACTTTTTATTTTCTAAAACTTTAAACGCGTTTTTTTCGAAACCACTTTTTCAAAGTCCGTGTTCATTGACCTTTGAAAACTACATGACCGATTTATTGTAAACTTGGTACACACTTTCTACATATAAAATACATCCACCCAACGGTTAGTTTGGGATTTTTTTTACATTGGGGGAGTTTTCCACCTCCAAAATGGCGGAATTTTTCGTGACAAATAGCACTTTTCACTTTACATGACCACCAAAAATTTAGAAATGAAAAAAAAATTATCAAAGACCGTTGGGAGAAGATTTATGAAACTTTGACTAAATTTTAATGGTACTTGATTTCAGATAATTTCTAGCTGAGATACAGTGCACACCGCAAATCGTGTTTTTCCAAAGGCGTTCTTGGAAAAGCTTTGTCACCGGCTCGTTTGTGGATATTTTCGCGTACAAATTTCACAGAATGTTCTTGAAATGACACTTAAAAATGTACAAAAGGTTTCAATAAATTTACTCTATCCATATAGATGAAAAAAAATCGCAATAAAGTATTTTTTCACGCTGAAACCCCTACCTTCCCCTTAAGCGGCGCTACGCGCGGCTGACACAGGGAGTGGTGACCGCTTAGCCGTGCTCTGCTGGCGCATCGACCAGTGAGCGGAAGGCCGATTCTTCCGAGACCGGGGTGTACGGAGTTTAGATTGAGATCTGTGCACCATGGAATCAGAAGAATACAGGGCCGTCTATACTGGTACGGGTTTTCCACAGTTTCCCCGTGCCCTCGGCGAATGCGGTATAGTGTAGCGTACGTCGGCTGTGGCCGCAACAGAGTTTAGGTTTAACCGGTAGGGATGATATAAGGTGGCGAGGGAAGAGTATAAAACGGATAGAGGTTGTAAGGTGGGCAGAGTCGAGGAAGGTAAAAGCGCGATAGCGTATGCCATCAGGAAAAAGACTCAATAAAAAAAATACAGACAGAGTCTGCGCTTTTCTCAAGTTTATTATTGTAGCCGATAAGTATACATATGCAACGTGTACGCACAGCTCATAAGAAGGGTAATTACGCTGGAACGTAGAGTGGTCACTTTGAAATTTCAAAGTTCGTTTCGGTGGTTGATGAGACGACGCGTAATTAGAGTCACGTATACGACAAAAAACCGGCTTCCGTTATTGAGCTATGTTTGCGAAATTGTGGTTAATTTGTTCTCCCTCATCGAGATTCGAGTCACCAAATCGGAGTCACGATTCACGAAGATGAATAAAATTGAATAAACTTTGTTCATATTTGTTGAACCCTCCCACCAAGTTCCATAAATATCAGTTATAATTATGATATTAATTATGAGATTTTTTTATTATTTAGTTAGAATAGAAATGTATACAAAAAATGAGAAAAAAGTTTAATAATGATAACAGGAACAACACATTCTAAACTCTCGTTCCTCATGTCTGTTGCAGAATCCGGCAGGACATCGAACCGCATTACAAGAATTACAGTGAGTGACGTAAGAATAAAAAAATAATTAAAGAAAGAAGAAGTTAAAAGTGGTCGCGATAATACAGCAATAATTTGCAGTGTCAGACAAGTGGGGAGAGTTTTCGAGTAAAGTGCGAGTGGGGCTGAAAGAAGGTGGAGCGAAAGCATTCGGACGTGGAGGAAGGAAAGGAGAAGGGGACGAAGGAAGCAGAGCGAAAGAGTCGGGGAAAGCGAAGAAGAAGGCGCTGAGTGAACGAAGAGTGGGGGTAGCCGAGGGTGGCGGCGGAGCGAAATTTTCCGGGGCGGAGCGGGGGAAGCTAAAGGGGAAGAGCAGGAAACGAAAGTGGGGGGACGGCTGGTGAAGCGGTTAAAGTAGGCGGAGCAACGGAAGGAGAAGGGGTGCTAATAGAAAGACAGGAGGGAGAACAAGGTTAAAAAAAAACATACGAGAACATCGGCCGGGCGCGTTGACGACTTGGCGAGGTTGCTGATGTCCGCCAACTGCGCTGAATTCTCTGCTCCTGGACGGCGCTCGCGATCACTACGGGACCTGTCACCCCTCCCCGACTCTGTTATCAAATCTTTCAAGGTCACGACGGAGCCGAGGCTCCTGCTCTTTCCTTCGTCGTCGTCGTCGCTCTTATTGTCGACGTCGTCGCCAGGAACGAGCAGACCCGGTCTCGAAGCAGCTTCCACGAGAAGATCGTCCGAACGATTGCCTAACCCTCGCCGCATCGTCACGTCAATAAACCATTATCGCTATCGCGCAAGACACTCCTCTGAATGTCTTCGCACATCCAAAAGTCGTGCGTGGTAAGGGTAAATGTAAATATAGCTTATTTTTTCCCTTTCTTGCTTTCTCCTTCTCTCCTTCATTAAGATCCCACAACACACATCTCTCTGCAGAGTTGCCCGCGTCGAGTGTTTTCCGACACTCGGTATAGACCACCGGGTTATGAGCCATGGCTCGTGCTCGCATCCCAAAAAATACTCGAGATAACGAAAATGGTATGAAATAAAAGTTGTTCGGTTTGGAGGAGGGGCAAACATCAGGCGACTCAGGGGCTAGGCCTCTCTAGAGGCCGAAAAAATAGGCTCTTTTCATAAAAACTATAAAATAAATCGACATTGCAAAAAAGGGTGTTTATCATACATATTAGTGACTGTATACAATCATTTTTTTGAAGCGATTAATTTCATAATGGCCGCAATATAAAACATAAATCCCACGTACTTCCATAGACAATGTATTTTTCAAGATATATTCAACATTTCAAGTGAATCGGTTGAAACTTGTCTGAGTTATGTTTCCGGCCAACTTAAAAAATGCAGTTTTGAGATAAACGCTGCGCAGCCGCCATTTTGAAATTAACGGCTTCAACAAAAATTATTGTATACAGTCACTGATATGTATGATAAGCACCCTTTTTGTAATCTCGATTTATTTTGTAGTTTTCTGAAAAATAAATCCGCAAAGAGCCAATTTTTTCGGCCTCTAGAGAGGCCTAAGGCCTTAAGTTCGACTGTTGGTCCAATGTTGAAGGCCAGTTTTGGGTCGAAATCAAAATGAGAACCCAAATCTTTTATTACATTTCTTGTAGCATTTTACGAGACCTTTCACGCAGCTTTTAAGGATTTCTTGATCGTGTACCTTTGGACCATGAAGCCTCAATCGTTGCACGTTCAAGTCTTATATATTTTTTAAATAAAATTTAACAAAACGCCGAGTAATAAAAGAATCTCTTCGAAAACATTATCGCTTGTTTAATCATATTAAAAATTCTTAGTTATCTAAAAAAATTAATTTATACAAAGGTTTTATTATAATTTTTCTATTTGTACAAAAATAATGAAATAACTTTTTATAAAATAGCCAAGCAAGTATACTAGAAATGTTGTAAACAAAATTGTTGAACCTTAGGAATAATATTTTTCGGAATGCTCCATTTGTATTTAAAAAACCATGTTGCTGTTATAAAAAAAAATGGTATTGCCAGCATTTAAAAGTACAACGTAAGTACCACACAAGTACACTGGAAATGCTGTGCAATACTCATAACTTGGCGTGCACGGTTAAGGAAAAAAGCTCACGAAGATACAGAATTTGCCGCTCCTTCTGCCTGCTTGAATAAGTTTTGTGACAATATATATATATCTAAATGGTGTCCCAAAATGACCTGATATTCTAATTTATTAATCAAACGTATTATTTATTTGAAAAGTGCGAATATTTTAATTCAATATATGGTAAAACGTGGAGGTTATGTGTGAAACACAATATCCGATAAATGGCTGCCTCGTTCCTGTTTGCAAATGTTCACTCTTTTGACGAAATTTTCGATAACATTTTGGCATACTTGCAGACTAATTTCGTTAATGAAGCGTCCAATTGCTTCGTCGAGATCCGGAATAGTCTGTGAATTATTGGCATACACTTTTCCTATCAGAAAACCCCAAAAACCGACCAATACGAGGACGGCCACTGTTTGTCGCGGTCATAATTGTTGAACGACTAGCCTCGAATTTTGTGACTGAATTCACCACAGTCTTGCGAGATGATGCGCTACGGAGACCAAAAGATGTGCGGACTTTTTGATGTTGCTCGATCGTGCAATTCTCTATGACTAAACCTCAATACTTCCTGATGCCACTTGTCAAATATTAGTACTTTATGTTGGCCACGAAAAAAATTGCGTGCGATTAAAAATGTCAGGTCATGTTGCAACACACTATACCTGGTGTCCCATTTTAATCTCACACCTAATGTATCTCGTAAAATACTGCTGCGATCAAGAATTGTGTATATAGCCCAGGATTTTTAGACATTCGCTCCGCAAAAAATCCTGATAACCGATTTTTCGATTGGATTATGTCAGAGAGTGTCCTCTAAGTATAAAACCAAGTTTGTGTCGTCCGAAACCGCGAGCGTTAGCCGCCATCTTGGAAACGCCTTTTTGCAAATATCTCGGAAACGGTGAGGTTTACGTTAAAAATTGTAAGGACCTTTTATGTAGAGGATAAAATTTCCCATCTTTTTTATTCGAAACTTTTGTCTCTATTATCAATATTTGCCGAGATATAGTCGATTAAAACAACCAAATATTTGTTTTGAAGATATCTTAATAATTTTTGGAAATACGAAAAAAATGTGATAATTAAAGTTGTAGAGCATTAAATTTTCTACAATTTTTGTATGAAACTTTTTTTTTGTAAAATCAATAGTTATTGAGTTCTACCGCAACGAAAGTTGTCGTCAGGTAAAGAAAAACAGCGATTAGTGGTAATACGTTACTCTGGCATGCCAAAAAAAAGTGTAATCGAAGAATTTTATAATAGAGACGGTAACAATAATATTTATCATGAAAAGGAGGGATATGGGTGATAGGAGGAAAATTTGCGCAATGAAAGCATTTTGACGAATTGTTTGAAAAAGACATGAACATTTATTAATTTATTCATATTCATTATCATTTGCGCGATTTGAGTCGCGATTTACAAATTACGATCGCATCATCAGCATAATAATAAAAAAATTGTTCTTGTCAAATTTTAAACGTCGATGATAGATTTAAAACAATTTTCTTTGTTTGGAACAGGAAGAGCGATTCGATTCGATGGTTTGCGAGTTTTCTTCTTCCATGTTCAAGTCACGAACAGCAAAAAAAATCTATGAAAGATTCATTTTAAACATCCTCTTCGTCGCTATCGTCCACTGTAGGGATTGCGTTATCGCATGTTTGGTCACTGCAATTTGAACAAATTATGGAACATTTCGAGCCACTCTTCCGGCATCCGCAGGTAGGTCCGCAATTTGTCTTGCATTTGCAAGATATTATTTGCAGCAAACTGTGCGGCGCGGAAGCTTTTTTCGTTCTTATTGGTTATAAGCGATTCGCAGCACGCTTCCAGCCCCATTCTTCTGGGTCATGGTGAAATCCCCGCCAACTTTGGACTTGTTCATATACTCTGAAGGAATGGTAACGGGCTGCATCCTGCGTCGGTGGTAGAATTGTTAAGTTGAGCTTGCTGTTCCGAGCTAACTTGCCAAAGTTCTTGTATCAGAGAGAGTCGATGGACAGTTCGGTTTTATTACCTCCATACAAAGCAATTAAAAAACGCTTGCCAGCTTGAGCAATCATGTTGGGATCGCTCCTCCTATCTTTGAACATTGCCACAACCGTCAGCAATTCTTCGTGGTTCTTTAATGTCGTCAGAGCTTTATATTTTCCAATTTTAAACGGAGCTGATCTTGTGTCACAACCGCTGAATGCATGTAAAAATAGAATGCTTTCTCTTACGTTTTCACCATACTCCGGCTTCAGAGAACGTGGGCTGTATAGGGATTCTTCTTAGTCCTTTTCCGGGCTTGCGGAAATAGATTTTTTTATTGTGCGCTAATGCGGTCAGCAATATTAGCAGAGCGACGTCCTCGCCTACGACGATGACTGTCTCGTAATGCGAAGAAAAATCCACAGCTGTTTGGATAATCAGCGTGTCAGTCAGCCTGGATGTCATAAAAATGCTGGCGATTCTTTTCAAATGCACATCTTTTGGAAAAGCAATAATGAATCAATAGGAATCGGTGTTGAGTCCACTTTGACACTGCTGGACATAACTGCCAATGGAAGAACTTTGTTCTTTCTCTTGAAGTGGAAAGAATTCAAATCGTTCCCGGTCATCTGACATAATAACTCCGTGCCAATTTCTAAACTTTTCTCAATTCTAAGACTTTTTCAACGCCATTGTTATCCCGAATTATTCGCGAGCTTCGCATGTAAACATGTTGTTCTGATGCAGCACTAAATACACCGCAGAAGTTTTCCATTTGTTCGCAGATATTTTGCATGTAGACCATTCCCAAAGTCCATCTGGTGAGCGTACTGTCAGTAATTCCTCGACCTTGCGTAAGACCTCTGGACGTTTTCATAGGTCGCATTAGTGTTTGTTGAATCGTAATGTCAGACATAATGCCAGACCAACATTTATTTGTTCGTCGTATCGAGACGTAACCATTTTCTGTAAATTTGGTGAATTCAACTTCAGACATTTTATTCGGTAATTGCACCATATCTTGTAAATACAAGTGAGCAACTTTTGCATAAAGGAAATTACCACTAGCATGAAAATATGGTAACATTTTTTGTATCGTGTCGAGGTGCAGGGTCTAATTGCCCGACCGCTCAGCATTCTATAAAATGCTTTACTAATGTAACCATGCGGAAATATTGGATCCAGAGCTTTCCAGTCGGGCCCCTTTACTCAATATTTAGCAATTCTTCGTCAAATTTTTCGTAAGCAGCTTTAATTATGATGTTTTCTGGGGCAGAGAGAACAGCAGATTTTTCGATAGCATTTATCACGAAATCCATTTCGTCACGTTCTTCTTCAGTAAATTCAATGCCATTCATAATTATCTTCGCTGGTGACTGATGAATCAATATGTGTCCTATGACACCTCTCGAATACCCGTAGCCTGCCATGATTTTGTCAATGCTATTAGCAGCGTAAATAGTTTCGAAGAGCGCCGTCAGCCCGCTGCCTGCCATGATGTAGCCTATCGTGCTAAGAAATGACATCAATAAATGGAAACCCCCAAGGCGAAGAATGATATTTTTCACCGGAGAGGTTGGTTCGGCACGAGAAATGATTTCGAAGGCTTTCATGTATAAAGGTAGATCAAAAGTCACGATGCAAGAAATCTGGTTGATTGCCTTGTACTTTTTAACGGCCGTAAGCAGAGCGGTATAGATTGTATCGTATTCCGACGGTGGTGCGTCGATAAATGGCAAGCAAAGGATTCTTGATTTCGCTAAACTTTTTTCGCTTATGACTTCTTCCATGAAACCGTTCCAACCAGGAATCTTTGGAGCCATGGACCACTTGCCATACAGCCACATAAAATCAGACATCGTAGGCAGAATCTTTCTATAAATCGGACGAAGAACGTTGATGTCTGCCGCAACAACAGAATTACTCTCACTTGTATTTCTTTTTTCGTAGTTGACAATTGCCAAATGTCCAAAATGTCCCAACTCCGTCGCCGATATTTTTCCTGCAGCGCGTGAAATCACTTCATCTCGACTCATGGCATCAAAAGGAGTAATGCAAGTGATTTCTCCCATTACATGAAATGTGCCTTTTCCATCGAGAGTAATCACATTAAAGTCAGCGTTGTCAAAGACGAATTGCGAGAATCCACTTTGTAATATTTCGGGTTGCGGACGTTGAATACACAACGACTCAAAAAGCAGAACTTCTTTATATGAAGAACAAAATCCGAACGCTGCCAAGACGTTGACGAGATGTCGCGAAGCGAATTTTCTCTACAGAAACACTCCAACTCCCAGTAGCAAAGTTAAAGGGAAAGAATGCGGTCTAACTGGACTGATAATTGCATGTGCAATGCTGGTACATTGCGCGGCTAACTTCTCTGGTGAACTTTTTTTTATTTTCTATCACTTCCCTCAAAAACAAACGAAGAGACTTTGGAACGGATAAATCAACGTCTTTCATAAAATCATCAGAAGACGGATAAGTGACCATATCGTATCGGCATGATCGTATGTCTTCCAAAACGATAGCAGCTGCTTCTTTGACAACTCGCAATCTTTCCTCTTCTTGATTGCATTTTTTGGTTGTACCAAGCCGACGATAGGATATTGTAGCCCGTACCCTTCATACGAATGTATGCATCGTGGCCTCGAAGTTCGAAAATAGAAATGTCGTCACCGTACTTATCTTTCCAATGTGTCCTGATTGTACGAGGATCGAGTCGAGAATCCTCATCCAATTGGTTTTCAAGCTCTGACAGTTTAAATTGGCATACTTCATTTTCAGAAATGTAATCATAGATTTTCTCCATAGCCGTGATGGATCCATTTTTCATCACCAGTGACAATTCGATGCAAAAAACCTTTTCTTTTCTCCCGTTGAAGCAGCAATTCACATGTCAAAAGACGCCTCTCAATGTTCCTTGGTTTTAATTCATATGGGACCCAATGTCCATTCTTCTGGATTATACCCAAAGTTTCACGACGTTTTCCTACCGTTGATAAGTTTGATAAGTCAACTCCCAATGATGTAGACAATTCTTGAAGTGTTTGAGATGAGGCTTTATTGAATAATGCCTCCAACTCATTATCTTTAAATTTTGTCAACTACGTCGAAATCACCACCTATAAAACGTGCAAACCAGTTCCGACACGTTTGCTCTAGCTCAGCTAGAGAGAGCTCACTTCCGCTAAAATACGATTAGCTGCAGCAGCACTTTTGTTCATATTAAAGTAATGAAGTAAAACTCCCCGCAAAAATACTTCATTCGGCACAAATGTTGACATATTCAATAAATTATAGAGTGTTGTTATTTACGATTCAAAAAGAGGTTATGTACGGCAAATGACATTCAATGATGGCTGTTTCACGATGAATACATTGCTGTTGGTAACAACGAAATACTGTACAGGGTGCGCCAGAGAAACTTACTTATTTGAAAGGTCAATAAAAACAAAAGTACTTCAATTATTGTTTAAAATTTTTTTTTATTTGAGAATACAATATCCCAATTTTTTTTCATGCAGTCTTGAAAATGACATCGGATAAATGGCGACCCCCATTGCGCATACACTGATGAAGTCGATTTTTGAAATTCGTATCCACTCTTTGCAGCATATCAATCGGTATGTTGGCAATGGCGTCGCGAATGTTGTTCTTGAGGTGTGCTATGGTCCATGGTCGATCGACATAAACCAGAGAGCTTCACCAGAAGCCACTTAATTGTGAGCGAGTTACTGTCTGGTGTGCGATGTCGGTAATGGGAATAATTGGTCCTTATTTTTTTGAAGAAAACGAACGCGCAGTTACCGTGAATGGAGCTCGTTACAGGAACATGATCGAGGAATTTTTTCTTCCACGACTCGAAGAAATGAACGTTAGGAACGTGTGGTTTCAGCAAGATGGAGCCACAGCACACACAGCACGAGACTCAATGAATTTGTTGCGACAACATTTCCCCGACCGCCTCATCTCTCTCAGAGGCGATCTCCAATGGCCGGCACGCTCTCCAGATTTGACTCCATGCGATTTCTTTTTATGGGGTTATTTGAAATCTCTGGTTTATGTCGATCGACCACGCACCATAGCACACCTCAAGAACAACATTCGCGACGCCATTGCCAACATACCGATTGATATGCTGCAAAGAGTGGATACGAATTTGAAAAATCGACTTCATCAGTGTATACGCAATGGGGGTCGCCATTTATCCGATGTCATTTTCAAGACTGCATGAAAAAAAAATTGGGATATTGTATTCTCAAATAAAAAAAAATTTAAAACAATAATTGAAGTACTTTTGTTTTTATTGACCTTTCAAATAAGTAAGTTTCTCTGGCGCACCCTGTACTATCTACGCCATCTCTTTTAAAACGATACGAATTAATTTAAGCACCTAATACAGTATATATATAGATAGATGTACATTTGAAATTTACGCATTAATAACGTGATAAACACCCATATATATTTTGAGGTTATACATACTTTATTCACTCGACGATGGCACATTTGGAACTGTGATTTGAGATTTTTAAACACAGCGGACTCTTCTTACACGTATCAAAGTTCCACATCGTTTATTTTTTCCTCACAGTTCATAACACCTTTTTTTATGCAACATTCGAAAATATTAACGGTTGAAAGATTATTATTGGCCACCGAATAAAAATTTTGACGTGAGATATAGCAAGTTATGTACGTTTGTGGAATGCTGAGGCGGATATAAGGCAAGATGGGGTTGAAGCTTCCATCGTTGGAACGCAACGAAAGATTCTTTTCAAATTCTCATTTTCAAATTCAAATTTCTCGTAGATCGCTAGATAAGAATCTTAAAAAATGCTTGCGTGATTTTCGTAGCTCTAATGTACCTAAGAAAATTTGAGAAATGAAAAAAAAAATCATTTTCGTTGCGTTGCAACGATGCAAACTTCAATGCCATTCAGGCAAGCCTCAAAAGGGCTTTATTAGGCCAAGTCTTAGTAGGGCCATTTTAGTATTGCTTGATCGGGCCAAAGTAGGATAGGTTGTAGCCGCCGGAAGACAACTTCCATGGAAACCGTGTTATGGCATGTTCTATTTGTGCCGGATGTCTCCTGGATCAGTGGAAGTGGGAGTCAAAAGGCACTCTGATCAGGATGGAGTAAAGTGACCTTTTTACCTTCGTACTACAGGTTCATTGATCCGGTGGACATCGCGCACCGACCGGATATGCCTTACTCTGGTATTTCCGACCGCAATATAATAGCAGCCTGATCAGTGTTCAGGCTGCCGGATCTCAATTTCTACTCCCGAAATAGGAAAACAA
Organism: Ophion obscuratus; assembly: GCA_964007375.1. Taxonomy (NCBI): domain Eukaryota; kingdom Metazoa; phylum Arthropoda; class Insecta; order Hymenoptera; family Ichneumonidae; genus Ophion; species Ophion obscuratus. The sequence continues at coordinate 50,895,959 of OZ023314.1, forward strand.
ACTAGAAAACATCCAGACAAAAGTAACGTATTATGTTATGCGAAAAACGACTCGAAGATAAAAAATTTGCTTCCTATTCAAAAAATAGGGTTGTGTGTCTGTGCTTATTTTATTTTATTTTTTAAAGAGGTTTAGTGGGAAAATGCCTCTGCACCGTAGCAAATAATTGCCGTGTGTCGGGCTTGCACCGACTAAAAAACCCCTGTTCCTCTGCGGCCTTACAAATTCTCCCGCAGGACGACCGCTAGGTATTACATCGCGGGAGAGGCCTTAGCCATAGCCCTTCCTGCAGTGTTGTCAGATGACCTTACATCCCCTGTTCCACTCGAGATGGTATGAGTGGTTTAGGGGTTGGTGTCGGTTATTTTATCTGTGACTGCCTGGTTTTCCGGCGTCGTCTTCTACCTCGACCGTTCTGCACGTCGCAACTCCTTCATTACTGCGGGAGCATAAGCCGATACCGCTGTCCATGCGTCTGCTGAGTTCAGCATCAACTCCACCATGTTGTCCGGGGTGATGCGTGTCTCCAGCTGATCCTCGACTATCGCGCGAGAGGCCCTGAAACGTGGGCATTGGAACAATGCATGTTCAGCGTTCTCCTCGACTGCTACACATGCTGGGCAGTCCGGGGAATCTTCATAATTAAACTTATAGAGATAAGCCCGGAAATAGCCGTGTCCTGACATCACTTGAGTGAGATAATAGTTGAGCTCCCCATGTGGGCGGTTCACCAATGTCTCCACCTTCGAGATTAGTCGGTGTGTCCACGATCCCTTGGTAGAGGCATCCTACATCGTCTGCCACTGGTTGAGACTGGTTTCTCTCGCTTCGGTCCTTGCATAACTGGGGTTTCTAGCTCCCTTCTGCTGGTACATTGATCTATGCTCCTCGGCGAGCACCTCAATGGGCAGCATTCCCACGATAACGTTGATAGCGTCCTCGGAGGCTGTGCGAAATGCACCCTCAAGGCGTTGACGCGATACGTTGCTGCAGCCTTGCTGCCGTACTCCTGGATTTTCAGTGCCTCAGCCCATATGGGTATGCCATAGCCCATATGGGTATGCCATACACTGAGGTCGTCACTTATGACAGGGGTTATAAGTGACCTCCTCTTCTGTCGGGGGCCACCAACATTAGGCATGAGCCACGCCAGTGTAGTAGCCACCACATAGGCCTTTCTGCTGATCTGCTCGGTTTGTCCTTTAAAGTTCAGCCTCGCGTCGAGAATCACACCCAGGTACCGAAGGAACGGTTGGGATGTGATTTCGGCGTGCCCAATCCTGAGCGTCACTGTTTCCATCACCTTCCTGCTAGATACGAGGAGCACTTCTTTTTTGTGGGATGCAAGCTGAAGTTCAACAGAAGACATCCATTCCTTTATCTTGGCGAAAGCTTCGCCGAAGAGTGCGGTGATTTGCTCCAGGAATTTGGCGATGACAATCAGCGCCGCGTCATCTGCGAACGCTACGATGGACACTCCTTTCGGCAATTGTAATAGCAGCAGGTCATTGTACATGATGATCCACAGAAGCTGTCCAAGTACAGAGCCCTGAGGAACTCCTCCAGTCACCCTATGCATCTTCGGTCCATCCTCTGTGTCGTACATGAGTCACCTATTGCATAGGTAACTCGCCACTATTATCCGTAGGTACCATTGTACATCTAATGTTTTAGGGCATCCATGATACACTTCCACATCGCCGAGTTAAAAGCGTTTTTGACGTCGAGAGCGACAACTGCGCAGTACCTCTTGGACCCTCTTGTCCATCATTTCCCCGCAGTCGACTCCTGCGCCTGCTTAACCACTGTGTTAATGGCATCCAGAGTAGAGTGCTCCGTTCTGAAGCCAAACTGGCCCTCCGCTAGTAGAGGGTCCACGACCTTCTCAATCCTGTTATGAATGATGCACTCGAAGATCTTTCCAGCGGTATCCAGCATACAGAGCGGATGATAGGATGAAGGTTCGTCCGGCGGCGTCTTCCCTTTCGGAAGGAGCACTAGCTTCTGCCACTTCCACTTGTCCGGGAAGATTCCTTCCTTAAGACACTCATTGTACATGCCCAGGAATATTGCTGGAGCCAACTTGATCGCTGCCTTGAGTGCGATGTTCGGCATCTCACCCATGCCGGGGGCTTTATTGTTGCCCACCCTGGCAATCGCCGTAAGAAGCTCTTCTTCAGTAATGGGTGGGTTGTCCTCATCGACGTCCTCCTCGAGCTGGTAGTCGTCCTCGGGTTGCTCAGGGAACAGATGTGTAACAATCTTTTGCAGCAGGGCTGCGTTCACAGGCGATGGCATTGGCTGGTTTTTCAGTCGAGTCATTACCACTTTGTACGGCCTGCCCCAGGGAGCATCTTCCACCTCGCTGAGCAGTTCGCCCCAGCTTTCAGCTTTACTCTGCTTGATAGCCTTTTTAAGCTTCAAGCGCGCCTTCCTGTCCTGTTCTTCCAAATCGGGAAATGAGCGTTTGCCTTGAGCTCGTTGCGCTAGGCGGCGAGTTCGATGACACTCCCTTCAGAGGCCGGCAATTTGTTCGCTCCACCAGTGTACCGCCGGTCGGAAGTCGACATCACGTTTCCGTGGCATTGTGGCATGGCATGCTTCGGTGACCCTCTGAATGACCACCTCGACCTTCTCAGTTGCACTTTCCGCTGCGAGGGGGCTGGTGTCAAAAGTTTCACGAAACAAGTCCGCGTCAAACATTTTCGCTTTCCAGCCCTTCTCGTTTGTCTTCGATTCCTTCGCTGTTCTGCTGAAGTCTCCGCGAATATCCCAGAGAATCGCATGATAACCACTGTGAGTGTACATGCCACTGATTACCCAGTGGCACTGGTTTCCTCTCGTCAGGCTACTGCTCACAAAAGTGAGGTCCACCATAGAGGAGGCTTCACCTTTAACAAAAGTAGGCTGTGTACCTGCATTAAGTAGTACTACATCCAATAAGGACATAGCCTCAAGCAGGGCTTGGCCCTTCCTGTTCGTCACTTTACTACCCCATTCCACAGCCCACGCGTTGTAATCTCCGGCTACGGCTACCGGGAAGCGTTGTTCAGCATCTGCGGCTAAGTTGTCGAGAAAATTCTCAAACTCACGAGTCGTCAGGCTAGGCGGTGCGTAGCAACTGTAGAAATGAACTCCTTTGGCTTTTATTCTCACGAAACCAGTTTCCATCCGACTCGCAAGATCCTGAAATGGAAGCTTTTCGCAGGATCAAATTGTGGCCTTCCCAGTTGCGTCAGATTCCCAGGGTTGCGTGTCTAGATGTCTATATGGTTCTGAGAGTATCGCCAAGTCAGCCTTCAGCTCGCGCGAAGTCTGCATGAGCAGGTTCTGTGCGGCTTCACAGTGGTTGAGGTTGAGCTGGAGTACTCTCATTTGCATCGTTTTTGGAGTGCCTGGAGAGCCTGGAGAGCCCGCGTATACGCTGAACATCGGCTGCTACCTGCGATGTGGGCTGTGGGTGCCCCATCTCCTAATCTGCACATATGACACACTTGGCTCTTGCTGTGCATTCGGCAACTTTGTGGTCAGTATTACCGCACTTGATGCAGTATTCAGCCCGGTCGACGCTGCTCTTGCAGTTCCGTGATAAGTGGCCAAATTTCCAGCACTTGAACCACTTTGGTGGTCTCACCACCTCTCGGATTCTACAATAACACCAACCAACTCGGATGGTTCCTGTATCCAGAAGTTTCCGGGCAGCAGGCACCATGAGTCGTATTACGGCGGTCTGAGTCCTGCCATATGCTTTACGCAGAGACTTAAGAGAGTGTTCCGTGGCTGGATAGTCCGGACTCAAGACTCTCTGCAGGGCCGCCGATAACTCCTCCTTCGTCGCGTCCTCTTCCAGGTCCTTGATCTCCAGATCAACTTCTTGGACTTTACTCTTGACCGTTGCTGATTCGCCAAGAACACCTTCGAATTGGTTTCGCAATTCCGGTGCCTACGCACTTCCGGTGCTTTAGCTGAGCTCTCCTTATTCAGAACGATCAGCTGATCTCCCGCGTTCGTTCTGCGTACCTTTTGTACGCATTAACCGGCATCCTTGAGCGCCGGATCCTTCTTTATACGACTCATCTCCGCAGAGCTCAAGTCACCCTTTCTGTGGATGACGAGATGGTTGAGCAGAGTCGGCCGTTCGCGAGGTTTCTGCGGCTTCTTCTGAGGCTGCTTCTGGGATATCTTGTGCGATCTTTTCTTATTCCTCGCAGCTTGCCACTTCTGCTCTGATTTCTCGCCTCCCTTATCCTCGGGTTGACCAGCCAATGGCTCCTCCAGCTTCTTCTTCTTCTTCGGCTCCATTCCCTCGGTCGACGTCGGTGTAACTCGCTTTCTCCTTTTCGCCTTGCTTACTCGCGTCGAGGTACCATCGACGTCCATGCCTTCATCAGTCCTTTTCTTGTTAGGGAGAGTCGATTTCGCTTGGCTTCTGGTCGGCGTGGTTTGTATACCTCCAGTCTACGTCGCCGCCTGTGGCTTTGCACTCCACGTTACCAGGTCCTCTATACCTTTCCAAGTTCTTGGAAAGCAGAGGAACCCACCGCTGGATCTCTTTGTGAGGTTTTTCTTCTGCTGAATAAAAGAGGCTAGGCTCCCCACCGTCTTTCCGTGCCTCACCACCAACTTCAGAATCTCCTTTGGGTTTCCACCTTCCTCTTCCTTTTCTTCACTTGGAACATTATACGCCATGGAGGCCAAGTGGCCACACTCCGTGATACTGCGGTTGTTCGATGACGACGCCCGAGAGCCCGCTTGCTCACTTCCTAGAGGCGCCGGTACTGGGGTTCCGTGCCCCTGCACTCTAATCGGTACATCCTTTATTGGACTTCCCATAGTCATTTGTTGTCGAGGTTTGTTTCCCGTGTCTGTTTGGTCCACGGGAGGTATTTTAGTCCCTACCCTGCATATATATATAGATATCTCCACATACAAATCTATATCCAAATATCTCTATATGTATATCTATATCTATATAGATATTTCTACATCCATATCCACATTTATATAGAGGGCCTCCACCTATACGCCACCTGGGGATGCGCCACGTAGGGGTTTCAGACTCCCCATGTGTGGAGTTGTGTGTGTGTGTGTATGTGTGCGCGCGTGTGTGTGCGCGCGCGCTAGGTTATATATATATATATATATATATATATATATATATATATATATATATATATATATATATATATATATATATATACAGTAGCATGTAAAAGTTTCGGGCCACCCTTTTTTCGTGAATATTGCATAAAAATACGATGGTACGGGAAATACAAACGAGTGATCACACTTCTAATTGGCGTCGAGGTGCTTGATATTAAAAAACAATGTGGTATAAACAGTAATATCGCTCTTCAACAATGATTTATCCAACAGTTTTTATTTAATGGCTGTGCAAAAGTATTGAGCCATATACTATTGCGTATGAAAACAAAAAACAAAACGTTATAAAAATAACAAAACATGGTTTAGTTTTCTCTCTAGGGTCTATACTTCGTTGCTATGCCCTTAGCAGCGATTACAGCAGCACATCGTCGGGGTTTAGACGCAATTAATTGCGAGATGCGATCTTGTGGCACCTTTTCCCACTCATATTGCAAATGATCCCATAATTCCGTCGTGTTGGAGTGATTCTTCGTTCCAACGCGAGCCTTGAGCTCTTGCCACAAATGTTCAATCGGATTTAAATCCGGTGACTGCAAGGGGCAGTCGAGGAGGTGCACTTTTCGGTTTTCAAGGAAATTCTTTACAAGACGCGAAGCATGTTTGGGATCATTGTCGTGTTGAAATATCCACCCATTCAGCATATTTTTCTTTGTAAATGGGAGCATATTGCCTTGCAATATATTTCGATACATTACAGCGTCCATATTGCCTTGGATTTCTATTAACGAACCAATACCGTTATCAGATAATGCCCTCCAAACTTTAACATTTCCGCCACCGTGTTCTACAGTTAGAATTTGATATTGTACATCGTGTCTGGTACCTGCTGGACGTCTTACGTACTTGCGACCATCACTTCCGAACAATTGAAATTTGGATTCGTCGGGCAAAAGAACTTTCCGCCAATTCGATACTATCCAACGTTGATAATTTTTGGTAAAATTCAATCTAGCCTTCTTATTCTTTGTGCTAATGAGTGATTTCTTTACACCGACGCGCGCAATCAATCCGATAGCCTTCAGACGTCGGGATATCGTACTCCGACTGATATCAGCAAGATTTTCACTGCGTAATTCTCGCGAAATTATTGCTGCAGTTTTTCGTGGATCTATGACGCACTACTTTCTTTGAATGATTTTGTCCACGCGTTTTGAAGTTTTTTGTGGTCTACCGCTTCGACTTTTATCACACAACGAAGTAATTGATTTATATTTCGCAATAATACGGTTTACTGTGTTTTTCCCAATAGATAGAGTATTTGCAATATCACGAGAACTCTTTCCTTTTTCAAATAGTTTTAACACAACTTCGCGGACCTCAATTTTTGCGTGTTTCGCCATTGCGGTAGAAATAGAAGTGATTTTTTCAGGGTTCTTTATGTTTCGAACTAGCGCGAAAGAAAGCGCGGAAGTAAACAAACCGTGTGGCTGGAAAACGTGAGACAGCGGCACAATATTTTTGCACACTGACCGAACGCTTTCGACGCTGTACACAAACCATACACTATGCAAACAAAATAATATACCATGTTGTTATGCATATCATAGCTCCCTCAAATATTTGAAACGATGGAGCGGTTCAGGCATTAAATATTTTATGGAATAATAGAGAAAAAAAGGTTGGCCCGAAACTTTTGCACGCCACTGTATGTGTGTGTATATATATATATGGGGTATTCCATGCGTAGCGAGACAGGTTTTGGCCGGGGGTTTCTAAAATTTTCGTCCGTTAATATATCGTTTTCTTATGTCATATAAAAACATTTCCATATAGTTATTAACCCCAATTGAGACTTGGTTTTTGTTAAGTCCTAATAGAAAAATAAAATATATTACATGCCTTTAATTGTGTCCCTTAAGTGTCAATGCAGCGAAAATTAAATCTGACGAGCCCTTTTTAATCGAAAAAAACGCTCTTTTCATTAAAGCTAATGGAATATTGATCCGATTTGTAAAGACAAATTTATAGCCAAAACACCGATATAAACCCGGTTTTTGTTTTCTTTCGGCCCTTAAGGTCTACGGAATTTTATCAAAAATTTTACTGAACATAGTTCGACGTGTGAGAAACGTTCGGTAAAACTTTCAGCTTGCCTTTATTTCTTGTTCACTGGCAATGGAATGTGTAGTTACTACGTAAATAGTCGACGCTTCCTTTCCATAGGAACTCGTTTCGTCAGAACTGGACACCACTTATCGGTTGGAAGAATCTCATGGCATTTGATTAGTGCGTTGGTTGGGACACAATACTCGCACATGATTGGGCGAAGCACCCCGTTCGGACGGTCTGGTCGACGGAACTGCCTCTCTCCATGGTCCGCGTGAACCGTGATAACCAGCTGGTTCATCAAAGCTACGGTCTGTTTAATGAACAACTAAAAAAAGTCTACACTTTACAAACATAGACGGTTCACTTCGTTCATTTGCGATGGTGAGAAACTACTGCCGCAATCCGTTCAACAAAAAAAAATCACAAAAACAAGCGTGCGCGCGTGAAACTGGTGACTATGTACGATATCGGGAGGGAGCCATCATTGACATTAGGACTTTCTCTTTGTAAACAATGTCGAATGGCAATACAATGTCAATCTCTGGCCTCGTATGGACTTCCGCTACCGAATAAACAAATTGAAAACAATCGATGTGGACCGGAACCGGAAAGTGCATTTGGATCTTCAGAGGAATCGAATTGCATCGAATTTCCCATAAGTCAACCTGGACCTTCTAACAAATCGGATATTATTGATGTCGCTATGAATCAACTTGATCCTGAACATTCAGCAAAATGCGATGCTGGTAATCTCGCTACAAATCAACTTAGATCGGTATCTCGAGATGTTAGTGACGCGGAAAATCACTCAAGTCAACCTGGAGGTTATTCTCAATATTCGTCAGTTAGTGAAGGAGAGTCAGAAGCAACTTCATCATATCAAAGTTTCGCATTTTCCAGTCACAATAGTGGACGTCAAAGATTGCTCGAAGTCGTAGATGAGTCGCCAATTTCGAAGATACGTAAACACATCGTTAAATACTCTTCTGCTAAAAAGCAGAAAGTTATTGGGAAGGTAAACGAATTCTTGGAAACTGGTTTGAATGAATCTGCAAAGACAGTGGAGGAAAAGAGATGTCGGCTGTACGATGAAATGATACAGCAAATTGACGACAAATTTAATAAGGAAACGACTTCTCGTCGAGATAAAATACAGCTTCTCACTGTTTTGCCGCAAACTCTGTCGATAAACGGAGTAATGTCTGAGTTTAATACAAGTATACGGATGGTACAAATCGCTAAACAGCTATACTCTGAAACGGGAGTGTTATCGACGCTTACTGCCAAAGCTGGAAATGTACTTGATTCAACCACTTCGACAACAGTACAAGCCTCATCTCGACGACGAGAATAGTCGTATCCTAGCAGGAAAAAAATATTTCGTCTCGGTTAAGCAACTTTCTGGCCTGCGCGAAAGAATGCAGAAGAGATTAGTTTTCTGCAATCTGGAAGAGTTGTATCGAAATTTTCGAGACAAGCATCCAAACATGTAAATTGGATTTTCACGATTCGCTACTTTACGACCACCATTCTGCGTTCTAGCGGAGCACATTGTGTGCGTTTTGACTTCACACCACAATGTTGAACTGAAGTTCTATGCTTGCAGAATCGGACAGCTCACTTTAGACTGGATCGTCTCGCTGAATGATTACAAGGATTATTTGAAATTTATAGTATGCAAAGACCCCACGGTAGAATGTTTTTCAAGTACGTGCAAACAATATCCCAGCACTGAACCATTGACCGAGATGCTTAAAATAAAGTTTGATGACGCGATGATTGACACAATCAAATTTTCTCGTTGGATTTCAGTAGACAGATCAACGTTAAAAACTGTGCGGATGTCTGCGGATGACTTCGTCGATACTTTATGTTCTGAGTTAAAAACGTTGCTTCTTCTCGATTTTGTCGCAAAGCAACAAGCGTCGTACCACCGCACGATCAAGGAAAATCTTCACGAAGGAGAATTCGTCGTCGATTTGGACTTTGCCCAGAATTACGCATTCGTTGCACAGGACGCTTCTCAGGGATTTCACTGGAATAATGACCAGGCAACGAGTCACCCGTTCGTGATTTATTATAGGTCCGAAAATGGAATTGTTAACAAAAACCTGACGATCATCTCTGATTGTCTTGATCACGTAACGAATTAAGTGTATGCCTTTCAACGGATTCTCGTTCAATACTTAAAAGTCCAATTTTCGGTAAGAAAATGTATTACTTTTCCTATGGAGCCCCACAGCAATTCAAGAATTGTAAAAACTTCATCAACTTGGTTCATCACAAAGAAGACTTCGGTGTGGATGCCGAATGGCATTTCTTTGCCACCGCGCAGGGAAAAGGTGCTTGTGATGGAATATCTGGCACAGTAAAGAGACTTGCCGCACGTGCAAGCCTCCAACTATCTCCAGACAGACAAATTTTGACACCATAACGGCTTTTCGATTGGGCGAAGCAGAATATCAAAGGGATCGACTTTTGCTTTAGCGCGAAAAGCGAGTATGATTTACCAGTGACATTTTTGAAGGAACGGTACGCGAAGGCTAAGACCGTACCCGGGACAGTGAAGTTTTACGCAGCCATACCAACTGAAGATAAAAAATTAATTTTAAAACGTATTCCTCTTCTACAGCACCGGTCACGAAAGTTATCGTGAAGCATTAAAAACTCTGCAAAAACGACCCTTTTCAGGGCCACTATATGATAACGAAGAGAATATTTCATGTCGGAATAATAGATTTCATACATTTTACTAATGCTAAACTGGTACAGTATTAGTATTCACATTGAGTCACATTTTCACTTCATTGGAGTTCTCGCAACACAATATTAATGCAATTTAATTGTTTAAGACAACTTATTCATTTTATTGCCAGTGAACAAGAAATAAAGGCAAGCTGAAAATGTTGCCGAATGTTTCTTACGTGTTAAACTATGTTCAGTAAAATTTGTGATAAAATTCAGTAGACCCTAAGGGCCGAAAAAAAAAAAAAAACAGGTTATTCTCCGTTTTTTGGCTTTACATTTTTCTTCACAAATCGGATTAATATTAAATTAGCTTTATTAAAAATAGCGCTTTTTTCGATTAAAACGCGCTGGTCAGATATAATTTTTTCTATATTGACACTTAAGGGACACTCAATCAAAGGTATGTTAACATTTTTTTTTTCGATTAGGACTTAACAAAAAACAAGTCTTAATTGGGTCTAATAACTATATGGAAATGTTTTTATATGATATAAGAAAACGATATATTAACAGACAAAAAATTTTGAAATCCGCGGCCAAAACCTGTCTCGCTACGAATGTATATATATTTAGACGTACTAATCCCATATATATGTAGACGTACTAAACCCATATATATGTAGACGTATAAACCCATATATATGTAGACGTACTAATCCAGCCACGCATTCGTTGAGCGGTTTCATATACCAAATATCCGCTGTGGCGCTGCTCTCCAAAATACGAGAAGCTAACTGCAGTCGAGAAATGAGGTAACCTCGTGGCTCATTCGATATCTACTAGAATCATATACTTATGATTGACGTTGCGGATATGGTCCAGTCGGAATTTACAGAAATTCAAACCACTTCTATTCTTGGATGCCAGCACGACGCCATTTTTTTGTAGGTTCTTTGGGTTACCAGCAATATACCCTAACGTTTTGCGTTACCAGCAATGAACCCTAAACAATTGTGTTTTGCGCCCACCAGAGATTGTTTAAAAAAGAACTCGGTTTTTAAATGTCTTTTTTGGAATTGGCTATATCGAAAAATGCTTTAAAATGCGATTTTTTTTAAATTTCATTAAGTTAGGTCATATAGTTATGGAAAAATGACGATTAACGTAAATCCGGCACCTCATTATAGCACGTGATCGAGAAGGGTCCCATGAAAGGAAATAATACGCGATGGTCATTAGCGTGTACATTCAAGATCCAATGCGAAGAAGTGTTTTTCTTTACAACAAAGATTTTTCTCGAAGATTAACATTTTTTGCTTATGAACAAATCCAATTGTGTACTTAAATTCTTAGGCTACTCGAAATATTATTTCAGATTTTTGTCGGTCTTTGTGAGACGCGCAATTTCCAAAAAAAAGTAACTCGATATCTTCATTACAAGGGGAGATATAGTCATTTTTACGTTCCTTCAACTTATTATTGTTATCAACATTTTCGCGTTTTTCAAGTTCGTGAGCGTATTCGTGGTTCAATTGGTTTAATACCTTTAGGCATAAAATGCAATATGATAAAAACTCGTTGGAGTGTTTATTGCAATGCATATAAAGGTTGAAGCCGACCGCGCAGGTCGTCGGTGCGACCGGGCGGAGTGGTAGGGGTACCGCCTCTCCCGCCACGGCACCCCTGGCCCGGCTTACAAGGGGGCATTCCCTACTCATCATCACCGATTTTGCTCAAATTTATAGGACATGCAGGGCTTGGCTAGAAATGAAAGTGCTCGAAGTGGAAACTCCAGATGGCCAAGCGTTTAGAAAATAAAAATGTTGACGCGGCTTTCGCACCGTATAAGCCATTTACGTTGGTATGTTTGCCAAGCAGCGGTTGGCGTAGCGGTAAGAGCTCGGACTAGTGATTCGATGGTTGTGGGTTCGACTCCCCGGGTACCCATACTTTTCCCCGAAAACACTTCCCTGAAAAACAGTTCTCCGAAAACACTTCCCCGAATTGACATTTCCCCGAATGATACTTCTCCAAAAAACAGTTCCCCGAATCGACACTTCCTCGAAAAACATTTCATCGAATGACATTTTCCCGAATGAACACTTCCACGAACGACACGTCCCCGAAAATGAGTGAAAAAGTTATTTATTTAAAGTCAAAGTAAAAATGGGTAAAAATTATCAATCAAAGGGTAAATAAAATGACAAGAAAAAATGAGTGAACAAGTTATTTATTTAAAATCAAAGTCAAATTGGGTCAAAATGGGTAAATGCGTAAATGGGTGTGAGCACAGGGCACCTCGGATATGTGTGGGGAATAGTGGGGTCCGTGGAACACTGATGTGGGCTCAGGGCACTTCAAATGTGCGTGTGGAATATTGGGGTGCATGAAACACTGTTGTGGGCGCAGGGCACCTCGAATGTGCGTGTGGAATAGTGGATTGCGTGGAACACTGGTGTGGGCGCAGGGCACCTCGGATGTGCTTGGAATAGTGGGATGCGTGGAACCTAAACAGACCCAAACAAACTGTTTTTCGGGAAAGTGCCGTTCGGAGAATGGTCATTCGGGGAAATGTCGATTCGGGGAACTGTTTTTCGGGGAAGTGTCGATTCAGGGAACTGTTTTTTGGGGAAGTGCCGTTCGGGGAAGTGTCGATTCGAGGAAATGTCGATTCGGGGAACAGTTTTTCGGGAAAGTGTCGATTCGGGGAAGTGCCGTTCGGGGAAGTGTCATTCGGGGAAATGTTTTCGGGGAAATGTCATTCGGGGAAGTGTCATTCGGGGAAATGTACTGATACGGACTCCCCGTGTGGTGACTTTTTTCTATCCTTTTCTGAATGTTTATATTATTCATTTTCTAATTAAGCAACGAGGTGAATAATTTATTTTATTTATTTATTTATACGCGAAAGGCATATAGGACGTTATTTTTTAACGAGCGCATAATCGTAGAAAATTTAGAGTTGCGAACTTTCCTGACGTCTTCAAACAGGAATTCTTCTCCTTTCTCCTTTATTGGCTATTTCCCCCCCTTGGGGAATGTGCCATAAACGTGAATAGTCGTTTCACAATAAGATCCGTTGTCACCTGAAGGTCGCTCCTGGCGGCTGTACATGAACAATAAATTCTTGGCGCAGGTAGAAAAAAGGTGTCCCTGACCGTTAGGGACGACGCTAGCTAGGGAGCTCATTCGTTTGCTAGCTCTTGGCCAAGTAACTTGAATTGTGCGAGAATACTGTGAGAATATTCTGAAAGATATCGAAATTTTTGTGAGATAAAATTGGGGGAATATATTGTGGAAAAATCGAAAATGTCGGACAAAAGTTGAAACTATTGATATGCCTGGAACGTCTACGGAAAAAGAATAGGAGCTAGACGATAGCATCCACAGCGAAGCGTCGAAGCAACGATTGAAGACGGCGATGGATTATAGTTGACATCTTTTGGCCGACGAAAATCTAATCTCATCATAAAGTTCCGAAGTGATAACCGAAGAACACATTCAAATGGGAAATAAAATACACGCGGAAGAAGTGGAAGTTTGATCTGACGCGAAGAAATCAACCAAGAAGAAGAATATCAAATGTTGGAGGGTGCCAGATCATCGCCAAGTGATGAGTATGAACCAGATTTAAAAAAATGAAAGAGGATCCAGATTACGTTTCACTTGACTACAAAATAATGGTGGTTAATCTTGTCAAAGCGCATCCAACGTGGAGTTTAAAAAGTTTGCAAACGAAAGGAGCATCTCGCTTGAAGCATATCCGAGATTTAAAAATTTGGGAACAACATATTAAAAATGGTGGAACTCGAAAGGATAAATACAATACAATTGATTCGTGGACTTATGATCGTTTGGTAGAAGCGCGATGTTGTAACCAGCAAATCATCACAAAAAAACTTGCAACAATGGGCACTTGCTGCTGTCAATCAATTTCCAGAGTTAGAATTCAAAGCCTCCGAATCGTGGATCATCGATTTTAAACAAAGGCATAAGATTCGTCAGAGGAAAATTACAAGATTTGTGTCGGAAAAAGAGAGAGCTACACAAGAGGAAATCCTTGCTGCGGCAGATACGTTCCAACTCCAAACTCGAGCTCTCATTCCTCAATACGACAAGGATTTTGTTATCAACACTGATCAAACAGGTAAGTCAAGAATTCTTATTTGTCCACCTCAAATAAAATACTCTGTTTAACGGCGCACCTCAAATAAAATACTCTGTTTAACTGTTTAATACTCTGTTTAATACTCTGTTTAACTCTGTTTAACTCTGTTTAACCTCAAATAAAATACTCTGTTTAATATTACATTCGTATATTCTCTTTCCAGGTTGCAGGTACCAGTCGACGTATAACCGAACCCTGGAACATGTAGGGCTAAAAACGGTTTTCGTAAAAAGAAAGGATATGAACAAAGTAACCCACTCACATTCAGTGCAATATGCTATGAGCCTTTCCGGAAAGCCATTGCCAAAAGATTAGGTATGCTTACAAGAGAATACTGGCTCTTTTGGACCGAGGATTCAAAAAACGGTGGATGAATACGCAGCAAAATATAAGAATGCCGTCATCACTTCTTCAAAATCTGGAAAACTTACAACAGCGTTGTACACAAAAATTTTAACGGATGTGATGAAGTCGTACGTACAAGAGAACGAATTTCTTCTACTGATTCACTCGTGGGAGGACAAAGAAATCCGCAATTATACGACGAACTTTTCGAAAATGAAAAATTGCCAACGTGTAGCATTAAAGTAATTCCCCCTAAATTTACTCCACTGGTGCAACCCTGCGATGTATATTTTTATCGCCAGGTTAAAAACTTTATTTAAAAAAATACAAAATTGCTCTTATCTCATCGAGCAAGAAAAAGAAATAACTTCCCGAGAAGACTGCATAAAAATACATTCGATTGTTCATCATCAATAATCCGCGCCAATATTCGGTAACATGTTACGTTATGCGTGGTTCGCTTCTAAACTTCGCGATGAGAGAGAATGCTTTATGAATGTTTTATGAATGAGAGAGAATGCTTTATGAATCAAGTATGTTTTTCTATGGAGACGTTGAAACAACGATGTGGTTGTAAAAATGCGGCGTTCATAACGTGTACTAGATGCAGAAATAATTATTGTTTCCTCTGTTTTTACGATAAATATCATCCCGACACATGTACATCATCGAATGTCAACGAATAAAGTTTTAAATTTTCATGTACAAAGTCTTTTCGTATGCGCTTTAATTACAATCCCTTGTTGAAAAGTCCGGAATCCCAATTTGTTATCTTTTCTATGTCTTTGGCGTATAAATAAATAAACAAAATTACTCATTCACCTCGTTGCTTAATTGGAAAATGAATAATATAGGAATTGAGAAAAAGAAAAAAAAAGTCTCCACACGGGGAGTCGAACGCACGACCATCGAATTACTAGTCCGAGCTCTTACCGCCACGCCAACCGCTGCTTGGCATACATGCTAACGTAAATCGCACTAACGGTGCGAGAGCCGCGTCAACATTTTAATTTTCTAAATGCTTGGCCATCTGGAGATCCCACTTCAGATACTTTCATTTCCAGCCAAGCCCTGCATGTCCTATAAATTTTAGCGGAAACGATGATGACGATTAGGGAATGCCCCCTTGTTAGTTAACTATTTCGATATCTCCTATGGTCGTAGGAAAATGTTTTTTTTCTTATTCTGCGAATTCTTTCCTCGCGCATTCGAAAATGCCCTTAAAAATCAGGATTTCTCAGTACTTAACCCAATAATGGTTGTTTACCTGTCATTTTCACGGGAACGAGTTACGAATGATGTAACAGTGTAAAGGTGAGCGTATAATACGTTAACTTCATTTCATTTACTATCTTATTATAATAAATACATAATTGTTATTTTTACAAAAAAAAATCCGTTTTTTTTCTGCCGGTATATCAGCACTTTCGTCGTTACATACATTTGGGTCGGTGATCGTAAAAGTATTATCCGCGGCGTTGCCAATGTCGTCGGCGAATCGCGAAAAATCTTCATCGATCTCATCGTCGATCAAAACTATGTACTGTTCGACAATATGTAAGCTATTCAAGCCATTGCATTTTTGCACAGCCATTGTTCGTCATCTCGATTGAAACTGCACCTCAAAAGTACGAAGTGGCAATACTATGCTGCTTAAAATATTACTATAAAATCTATGCACTGTACATTGAGCGAACAGTGTACTCTGTACGCAGATTTTGCGAAATAATATTTGTTTAATTATAATAAATACATCGCGAAATATCTTTGTCGATTTCAGCGTCGCGCAATGTATAGTATATACATTGCACATAATAGTAATACTTTAGTTGGTGTTTAATAATAAGTCAAATAAAGTTAGGGTGCTCACCTTCCCAATGTTAAATCATTTTGTAACTCGTTCCCGTGAAAATTACAGGTAAAGAACAATTATTAGGTTAAATACTGAGAATTCCTCATTTTCAGGGTATCTTCGAATACGCGAGAGAAAAAATACGCAGAATAAAAGAAACATCCTCCTACGACCATTTTGACGGGAGATATTGAAATTTTGACGGGAGATATTGAAGCCGGGCGAGGGGTGCCGCGGCGGGAGAGGCAATATCCCCACCAAGCCGCCCGGTCGTACCGACGACGCGGAGCCGTTCCCCATTTCGCGCGCGCGGTGGGATTCAATCTTTCTGTGCATTGCAATAAACACTCGAACGGGTTTTTATAATATTGCATGTTATGCCTAAATGTATTGGGAATGCTTTCGAACTTGATAAACGCGAAGATGTTGACAACAACAATAAAAAATTGATTTGTAATGAAGATATCGAGTTACTTTTGTTTGGAAATTGCGCGTCTCACAGAAACCTACAACAATCTGAAAGAATATTTCAAGTAGCCTCAAAATTCAAGTACGCGTTCGAATTTGTTTATAAGCGAACATTTTAAACCTACGGGAAAAAATCTTTAAAAAAACGCTTTCTCGCATTGGATCTTGAATGTACACGCTAATGACCATCACATAAATTTTTTTCCCCACGTGGCCCTCCTGGATCACTTGCTATACGGAGGTGCCGGATGTAGGTAAATTGGTCTTTTCTCGTTAAGGGATGTGCGTAACTTTGGATTTTTTGTTTATTTGATTTTCTTATTGCGCAGAGTCTTGACTTTGATTTGGTTAATAGATGTAAAAATTCCAAAAATTGACCGAGGTATGACGATTTTAGTGGAGCAGGTCAGATCGTCCCGTTGCGTTACGACTCTAGCGCTGCGTGGTACATTGTATGGTTTCTAAGGGCATTGACATGACTTTGTCCAACCAGGCTGTTTGATTGTTATACAGTGCAGGAATCGCAGAATCGAAAAATAATTGTGGCTTTATCTCAAGCAAGTAGTCCATACACCAAAGCACTTTCTTACGATTGAATTATTCAAATAACAATTGGGACGAAAGAGTGCATTTCATAGATAGATATTTTTAATAAAATGTGTTTCATTTTTTTACTAGCTCTATTAGTAATGGAGATATAAGCGACGAGAATTAATCGCATCACCTCTCACCCATCGTTTCGTCCCTTTCACTTGTCATTCCGTCTTTATTATAAAGATGTTCCTTGTCCATATCTCCATTACTAATGAAACTAGCCAAAAAAATCAGATATTTTTTATTGTCAATTAAAAAAGAAACATCTTTTATTTTTAACTTTTGTCTACAAAATGCACTTTTTCGTCACAATCGTCATTATAACAATTAAATTGTTTATAGTGGTAAAAACGATTCTAGAACAAAATACATGTCCTATTCGTATTGCCCGTACCCGAAACCATAATGAACCACCGAAGATATTGAGCAGGCCTAAACATTTATACGAAAATTGTATACGGAAATAGTATGGATTTAGTACGTTTTCTTCTCTTGCGTTTATCTCGAAAGTTTACTTTGCAATTTGGCGTACGTCATATCTCAAAAACTAATCGTCCGATTTACTTCACATTTGGTTTGGACATATTTTATAACATATTCAATCGACTGGCCGGATGATTTTTTCATTCGTTCCTCCGTTTGTTAGTAATAAACCTTTAAAGTCGTTATTTTTTGTCGAAAATGGACCTTTTCTTTAAAAACAATGCAATTTATGCAATCTTTAAAATTTCGAAAAAGTATCCGGTGAGTTTGCAGGTTTACCATAGTACTAAAGGTATCTTTTTCCATTTTGGACTTTAGATGAATCCACTTACCGGAATCTTATACGCGACCGAGCCGTGCGGAGGCTACATCCTTGAGATTAAATAACAATGATTGCATTGTTTATATATATTTTTCAAAAAAAAAAACGGTGACATGTCAAGACTATATACTATCTGTGTCCGTAAGATCGTCCTTATCATCCCTATACCTGAGACGAAAAAAAATATTAAAAATTTTAAGATATCTTTTGGGGATAGATTCTTCTAGATGCTGATCGAGTTTCAGAACACTAAGTTCATTAATAAACGAAGTACATTCAACATTTTTTTTCTCTTATCGATAATTTGCCGTTAAACTAACCTGCGTTCGTATAAGATTTATTCTATAGGGAACATTATTCCGCACAACTTTTAAAGAAAGCATTTTTCGATTAACTAATTCGAACAAAAATATCATTAAAAAACCGTTTTTTTAAACAATTTCTGGTGGTCGCCAAACACCATTTATTATGAGGGAAATTTTGGGGTACATTCCTGGTAACCCAAAGAACCTACAAAAAAATTAGTGACGTGCTGGCGTCCGAGAATAAGTCCCGTGTACCTCTCGACTGGACTAATAGCAGTACCCCTTGAAGACCTCTTTTATTGCCCAGCATGCTTCGAGCCTCACGCTAGGGCCTGGCGCTTCTCCCACCATGCGCTACATCAATCGATATTTGTCACATAGTGGTCGGGTAGGGGGGGGGGGGGAGGGGTGGCTGTTGCATCCGTGGAGGTGCCGATAATAGAGGTCGCAGTGTACAGAATAAAGTGCACCGGGTAATAAAAGAAATCTTGACGGTTAACTTAAAAACAATATATATTTGGTTTAATTAAAATCATGGTTTTATCATACGTTTTCATTTATCAATAGTACAAAAAAAAGAAACGATTTATCAAATCGCCAAGTTTAATATACGTTCTATGCAAGTATACAAGGAATGTTGTACACAAAATTGTTAAACCTTAGAAATAATCTCATTAGAATGTTTTATTTTTGTTTAAAAAATCGCATTATTACAACAAAAAAATGATTTTACTATAACCGAAAAATACAACATATGAACCACACAAGTACACGACCAATGCTGTGCAAGTTCATGGTGTGTATGGTTGCGAAGAAAAAGCTCGGAAAGATATAGAATTTTATGTATCTACCATCTGCATAAATAGCTTTTGCGACATAATGTGTATGTTATTTTATATTCTAACATCGGACTAGTTGCCGGTCAGTGACCAAAATATTTATATGTAATGTAATCTGTAATGGATGTGTGATAAAGTAGAACATTCATACTTTCATCTAACTTTTTCAATTATTTCAGTCAAATAAAATGTTAAGTTTGCGAAGGCTAGAAAGACATATCACTGATCTGATCCTTACTTCACAGGATCTGTAATTTAATTACCATCCACAAAACCAATTAAGGGTAACGAAGTGTTCAATGTGGTCAAGTGGAGAGATTGGAAAATAATGTTCCTTCTTTAACATCCAATCATGCAAAATTCACTTTCTAAAACGAGCATATTACCATGACCTAAAGAGTACTATCTCCAACGGCTACCATATAACTTAGCAATTTCATTATTTAAAACTTCAGAGTTGAGTAGTCGAAATCCTTCGCCGGGCATTTTTTTCTTAACAATGCACGCCAAGATCCTGCACGGCAGTGGGGTAAGGTGATATCAATTGTTTGTTATGATAATGCAATTTTTAAATCGAAAATGAAAAATATTTAATGAGATTATTTCTAAGGTTTAACAACTTTGTATTCAACATTTCTTGTATACGTGCATGATACGTACAATGTACTGCGCTATTACAAAAATTACTTTATTTTTTAATGTACAATTGATTAATGGAAGAAGTATAATGGAACCACTGTTGGAACTGAAACAAATAATTATTATTTTTAAGGTAAATTATAACTTTTCATTAGGTTAACCAACCAACAATGTTTTCGAGGACATTTTTATTACCTGGCGTAAGAGATTTTATTTCTTTTTTTTAAAGGGAGGAAATGTTTTTTTTCTTAAGCTTCAATCGAAAAAGTGGTGAGTTTTAAAAATGTTTAAAGAAACTATACGTGCTCCTATAGTTTCAAATTCATATTTAGCAGGGAAAAGTGTTTCAAGATATTTAAACCCGTAGAAGCCTCGGAAGAGGCATCCACTACATAAGGGAGAAAATCGTATCATAGTTTTTCAAATTTTTATTATTTTTAGAATAATTTCATTTTTATTATTTGCATAACCGTGAACTCCAGTCAGTGGAGTGTACATTTCTTAGATACCCATACATTGAATTTACATGGAGGGTGTGCTTTGTTGATCCCACTTGAGGCCGATGGAGAAAATATCAATTTTTTATTGACTTCGAACGAATTGCGGGGTCACCGTACTCAAAGACGATTTTTTATTTTTTGTCTGATTGATGAAGTGAAATTCAAATTTTTGCCTCTCCGAAACCTAAGGCGCAAGCCACATAGAAGAGACGTAGAGCGAAGATGAAGCGTCTTCGCCTTTAGGCTTCGAGAATTTTTCTTTCCCCAAGTTTGATGTAAGAAAAATGCAGACTTGTGGCCTCACAGTGTTTGTGATCTAGCTATCGGGTTGAGATTTGTAACGTTCGAATGCAATGAAATCCTTCTTCATGTTTTAATAATTTTTTTTATTACTACGTAAACTCTGCGTGTGCAGTTGTAAGCTACGAATCGCTAAGAAGGCTCTTAAAAAATGATTTGGTCATTTTTATAGTCCAAATGTACCCGAGAATAATTGTGCAATAGGGAAAAATGAATAAAATCGTTGCATTCAAACCATGCAAAATTCAATAACATTTCGAACTAACCAATCCATATATTTAGCTTCGCGATGCCTAGAGACATTTTTCATTGATTGCTCTTGATGTGAGACAAATCCAAATTTTCATTTTCCCGATACCCACTGGTACACACTTTTCGCCGTCTTCCAACAATAAAAAGTTTATATTTCTGTCTTTTTAGGGCCTAAAAATATACATTTTTCGTCACCTGTGTCAAATGCACGAGAAGCATTTTTATTGGCCGTGTTCACTGTAAGACATTCATATTTGTGGCGTCGCGAAATCTAAAAGTTGTTTACACTTGACCAAACAAATGCATTTGCCTCCACGATGTTTAACGTACGTTTGTATCCGTTGCGCTTGATGCGAGGCCAATCGATATTTCCAGCCCCTCGAAACGTGCGGGTATACATTTTTCATTGTCGTTGAGCAATGAAAAGTTCATATTTCTGACTTTTCAGTGTATGAAAATATGCATCTTCCTTAACCTGTATTCATTGCAAAAGAATTCCACTGCAACGAATTCTGTAGACGAGCTCAATGTACTGCATGTCGTCCTGTTAGCAATTTTGAAGAATTTTCGGAGGTTTAAATGTGCGACACGGCGAGATTTCGTTAAATAAACTTTTGGCCGTAAAAAGCGCTGTTTGTTTTACTTTTTTACTTACGAACACTAACCATGTTTGGTTAAAGCTGTCAAAATCACTGCAACACATTAAAAAACTTTAAAAAGTAAAAAAGAACGCCAAGTAATAAAAAGTTCCCTTGAAAATTATTAGGTGTTTTACTATTTATAAAATTCTGATTAAACTTGAAATATTTTTTATTCTATTTCAAATAATGGTTTTATTTAGAATATTACTTTTTCATTTTAAACGTACAAAAGAAGTGAAATATTTTTTTATGAAAAAGCCAAATACGTTTACTAGACACGTGCACAAGATTATCAAATCCTAAGAAGAATATTTTCTTAACATTTTATTTTTGAAACCAGGACCGACACTGGTAGATGGGCGATCGGGGTTCGGCTCTGGCGGTGCTTCGAGTCAAGCAGCATTGTGCGCGGCCAATATTCGGAGCGGTGACCGCTTAGCTGTGCATCGGCTAGCGCATCAACCAGCGAGTGGGAAGCCAATACTTCTGATACCTTAATGTAGATGTTTGAGTTAAAGTCTCTGCACCAAAAAATCGGAAGAATATAGGGCCGTCTATACCGGTACGGGTTTTCCACAGTTATCCAGTACCCTCGGCAAATGCGGTATAGTGTACCTCAAGACGGCTGTGGACACAACGGAATTTAGTTTAGATTAGCGAAGTGCGGGTAGGGAGTAATAGGAAAGGGTTCAATCGGAAAGGGGTTACACGTAAAAACCCGCAAGGGTATACGTTGGAACATTGGAAATCAAAACATTTGCATACCATTTAACTATAATAATTAAAAGAACCGAATTATAATTATATAAAAGTACAACGTATGCATCACACAAGTACACTGGAAATGCTGCGCAACGACTTGGTGTGCATGGTTAAGAATAAAAGCTCGGCGAAGGATATCGTTTTCTCAATAATTTAACTATTAGGCTAAAAAAGACAAATAAATGGAATTCATTATATAAGTGCGAACGAAGTTACTGATTCCGGAAATTATAAATCGAATTAGTGACTCTACTCCTAGACTACACCATTCTCGAAATCTCGAAATTGACGCCACTGGTTGACCCACCGACCTTGACGACACTGACGGACTGACGACACGCCGCGACTCTATACAGTATGATGGTACATTTTTTACAATATTGCAGAACCACCATACATCTTATGAAATCTATTGCGTCGTATACATTTTGATGTAATGGTATTCAAGTGTATTTAGATTACGATGCGCCCCTCTTGTTGGTGGAGAAATAATATCGATAGTACCCTCGACACCTATCGCTTCATTTTCGATAGTCTGTCAAAGTACAGTCGAACATCTGATTCCTAATAATCTTAATATACTTGATACGGTCACTAATGCGCCGTTACAATTGGAAATAATCTAAGTAAATAAATTGTTGTAGAAGTTATTTAAGCAAGCAGTAGAAATGGTTCTGTAAGGAAATTGTGTATCTTCCCGAACTTTTATTCTTAACCATGCACGCCAAGTCGTTGCGCAGCATTTCCAGTGTACTTGTGTGATGCATACGTTGTACTTATATATAATTATAATTCGGTTTTTTATTATGATGGTTAAATGGTATTCAAATGTTTTCATTTCCAATGTTGCAACGTATACCCTTGCGGGTTTTTACGTTTAACCCCTTTCCAATTGAACCCTTTCCTATTACTCCCTACCCGCACTTCGCTAATCTAAACTAAATTCCGTTGCGTCCACAGCCGTCTTGAGGTACACTATACGGCATTTGCCGAGGGTAACGGAAAACTGTGGAAAACCCGTACCGGTATAGACGGCCCTATATTCTTCTGATTTTTGGTGCAGAGACTTTAACATAAACATCTACATTAAGGTATCAGAAGTACTGGCTTCCCGCTCGCTGGTTGATGCGCCAGCCGATGCACAGCTAAGCGGTCACCGCTCCGAATATTGGCCGCGCACAATGCTGCTTAACTCGGAGCACCGCAAGAGCCAAACCCCGATCGCCCATCTACCAGTGTCGGTCCTGGTTTTAAAAATAAAATGTTAAGAAAATATTGTTCTTAGGATTTGATAATCTTGTGCACGTGTCTAGTAAACGTATTTGGCTTTTTCATAAAAAAATATTTCTCTTCTTTTGTATGTTTAAAATGAAAAAGTAATATTTTAAATAAAACCATTATTTGAAATAGAATAAAAAATATTTCGAGTTTAATTAGAATTTTATAAATATTAAAACACCTAATAATTTTCAAGGGAACTTTTTATTACTTGGCGTCCTTTTTTTACTTTTTAAAGTTTTTTAGAGGCATTTCACATCTTTTTGAAACGGAAACAATTTTAAGAAATTGTTTGAAGTATTTATTTGTAACAGCAACTGTCGTGGTGTCTAACATTTAAAAATTCTATATGTAGGTTATTTTTTTCATTTTTGTTGACACACACAGGCAATACCACATACTATCTCAGAGTCCTTTCTCTAACAAGTACATTAACACTACTGTGTTGAAAATCTAACGTCATACAAAAAAGCTGCGTACACACCTTCTTACATGAACTCTTGGCACAGAAATAATAGAGCGCATGATCACGGATATAAATTTTTTGTATGGTTACTGGTGCCGTATGAAAAATGTTTGAAAAGCGATAGACCAGTTACTTATCCAATGTCCTGAACGATCAGCATCAGGCCCGCAAATCCTTCCTCAAATTTTTCCGCTGACAACAAATATATTCGACTTTCTCTACTAATAACACTGTCCTTGTGTTCAACATTGGAAAATTCTATTTGTCAATTATTCTTTTCAGTTCCTTAATGATGACAGTCACTACCCGGTGTTATTCCCCAAATCCCTTCTTCGTCAAGTAACATTCACACTGCTAATGTGTAGAAGAACTGTCGAAAGACTTATACTACACAGAAGATACATACTGCACAAACTACACATAAATCCTGTCTTTGACAAGTAACATTCCACTGCTTCTGCGTCAAACAAACTATTAAAAAGCTTATACACCAAACTGTGTATGAATCCCTTTTTTGACGAGTTCCATTCCCACAGGTACATTGCCGAAAGACTCCTACGCCACACTATGCATGAAACCCTCCTTTGACAAGTGGCATTCACACTACTGCTATCAAAGATGTAGCAAGACTCATGCGCCACATTACGCATGGAACCCTCCTTCAACCAGTGACATTCTCACTGGTACTGCATCGAAGAACTGTTACAAAGTTTATATGCCTCAGTATGCATAATGCCTTTCTTCGACAAGCGACATTCACACTACTATTAAAAATATCTATCTAAAAGAGTCATGCACCACACTATGTATGAAACCCTCCTCGACAAGTAGCATTTACACCGCTGCTGTCGAAAACTCATTGGTAATGCATCGATGAACTGTTACAAAGTTTATATGCCACAGTATGCATAATGCCTTTCTTCGACAAGCGACATTCACACTCCTATTAAAAATATCTGTCGAAAGAGTCATGCGCCACACTATGCATGAAACCCTCCTTCGACAAGTAGCATTTACACCGCTGCTGTCGAAGATGTTGAAAGACTCATACGCCATACTGCGCATGGATACCGCACAGCACGCATAATCCCTTTTTTTGACAAGCGACATGCACACTGCTATTGAAGAACTGTTGAGAGACTCATGTGCCACACTACGCATGAAGCCTTCTTTTGACAAGTAATATTCGCACTAGTATTGCATCGAAGAACTATTGAAAGGCTCATATGCCACATTACGCATAATCCCCTTCTTCAGCAAGTGATGGTTGCATATTTTTGAAGTAATAGAAACATATTTTTTGAAGTAATAGATAGAGGCTACGAAAATTCTTCTGCTAGTCACATTTTTCTAGGTTAAATCATGAATATTTTCTTTGAACATTCGGCGGTCCCGTGTTTTTATAGTCGTTACCTAGAGTTATTTAATGTATAAATTATTACCGCCGGCAAAACTCGTATCCACGAGCAGATGACGCGTCAGCTGGGGCGAGAGCCGATAAACGCTGCTCTTCACACGTTACTTTTTTTGTCTTCAATATTATGAGATCTCAAGACTGAGTAGTCGAATCGAAAAATTACCCAAACAAAATCGATAGGAAAAATAACATTTCATTGGTAAAATGTCATTAGATTTTTTATTCATCCCCGTGTTTTCGCGTAATTTCGAATCCAAGTAAAAGCGTCGTCTGATACAGCCCATCTTACTGTATAAAGAGTCGCGGCGTGTCGTCAGTCCGTCAATGGCGTCGAGATCGATGGGTCGACCAGTGGCGTCAAATCGGTTTTTTTTTATTACTTGGCGTCGAGACGCTGCCGCGTCTGTTGATATATGTATATACAGGGTGACTTTTATAAGGTGGCCATGTGTTTTTGAAGGGTCTTGCGCCGTGATTTTGCGACTGAAAACAATATATTTTTTAATGGTTTTTCAAGCTTCTTTCGAGAAAAAATATATCGTATTTTTGTCATGAAAAGTATTTGCCAGAAAAAAATAGTGTATTATGGAAAAAAAATGAAAATTCCATTTTGCGTGCAGGAGAATGAAGTTTATAAAACTCCGAATACGGAACACTCCCTAAAAACTTTATTTGAGCCCCTCGTCCTGGAGAAAGAAATTAATAAACATACGATTTAAAGTTGATAGATCGGAATTTAATCAGTGGAACAAATGAGCTAAATCAGATACGGTCGCGCTGTAGGAAATGCTAGTCGGCTGGCGTCACAGCTGCAACTTCCGAATGTTCGGCTGTCACCGGAATTTGGTTCAGACTCCAATGACACGCGGTCGAACAGAGGGATGGGTCCTTCTGTTCTTTATTGAAACTTTATTGAAAAGAATGTCAATTTCGAAAATGTTCGAGGATTCGCTAATAACTTTCGGAATAAATAATTCTAGCAATACATTTTAAAGTAATTTGGCGTGTAATTATTATTTTATAACAAATATTACGAGTATTTTTTTTAATATCGCATAAATTATTTGAACATTCTGTGGTTACATAATTCTGAAATCTTAAATTCTAAATATAAACATAAATATCGTAAAATTCTGTAGTTACAGAAGTTTAAGATAATTTATGAAACGGTAAAAAAACAAAAATATTCGTAGTATTTGGTAAAAACTAACAATTTCAAGCCAAATTACTTTAAAATGTAATGTTAGGATTATTGATGCCAAAACCCAAATAGGGTTTTACAATCGGCACAGTAATGCCCCACGACTGGTTGCCAGAGAACAAACGATGGCGCGGTAATGGCTATGTAAACGGGCCAGATCCGCACCATGCATGGTTGGTAATGGTAAACCATGAACTGCTAAGGCTTGGCCAACTATCATACACCCATATTGGCCCAGCAACGGCTGCCGGATCTTTTGCCGGAAATAAAAAACAAAAAATTGACAAATTATGAATATAAAAATTCTAGTAATATCTTTTTTGTTTTCTTATGCTTTACTTATGTCCATGTACATAGAATAATTGCATTAAAAACGCTTTCTGCATTGTTCAAGTTTTTACCTTTCATCGGGATCGAACCTGCGCCTTTCGTTCTAGTGTCGAGCGCCCTACCCACTTAGCCATTCTAACACTTACAGAATCCATCGTTTGTTCGTTCCTTACTTTTATGCCGATAATTTTATTCGTGACATTAAAGTTTACCGACAATTTTTTTGGTCCATTTAGTCTTTAAAAATAACTCGCTCGTTTTGGGTGAAGTTCCGAAAACCGTACTCCTCTGATCGAGCTGAAATTTTGCACCGAACTTCCTCTCATTATCCTAAGAGAAACCGTTAACGGATTTTTTACGGCTAGCAATAGTTTTCGATATATCGCATTGTAAAGTTTATCATTTCACGCCATACGAGTATATTTATATATCCGATAGATACCCCCTACTCCTCCGGCCGCGCCGCTTCCTGGCAAACAGCGCTCGCCCGTATGTGCATATCACTTGCCATGTGGGATGGGTTTGTTTGGGTTTATTTAATATAGTAGAAGCGCAGTACAATAAATAACTTTCAATATACGATATTTCGAAAACTATTGCTAGTCGCCAATATCTTTTTAAAGGTTCTCTTAAAATATTGAAAAGAAGGTCGGTACAAAATTTCAGCTTCATCAGTGGGATATGCTTTTCGAAACCTTATCCCTTGTTTTTACGTGTTACAGTTTAACGACCTGCATTTGCAAAACGCCCAAAAACAAACCATCAACGGCTGGAATAGATCTAACAAGCCGATCATCCGCCTACAGTACCCCAACGCTGGTCGACGAATTATTGGCCGATTATCAGCAAACCGTCTAATGGCTGAATGCTGGCATTTTTGTTGTGAGAAGCGACCCCATATGGGAAGTTGTTAGCGAATCGCATATGATTAAAAATATTATTTGCGGAGCATGGAATCCTCGAACATTTTCGAAATTGACATTATTTTCAATAAAGTTCACAATCTATCGATTAAGCTCAATCGGTTATCTTAACCCTCAATCCGTGAAGGTATTTGACGCCCCTTAAACCCGTGAACCTGGGTCGGTTTCGTTTTTGCACTACCAAACCAACAATTCTCAATGAAAAACATGTGAAAAAATGCATGGTCAATCTTTAGGCCGTATGTCTCAAGGGGAAATAGGGGATTTTTTCTTTCTTATGTTTAATATTTTTAAAAAATAATCATTACGCAGCCTGCGGAGAAAATGATCTTGGGCAGGACGAAAAAGACCCGGGTTCCCGAAATGCTGGTTAAAATTCTCTACTCAATCGGTCAGATTGGATCGAGAAGTCTGACGATGCTGCGAGAACGACGGTAGGAGCATTGTTTATTTAATAAAGAGCAAATCGGTGATCGGAATGGTTCTCGGGGCCTCGATCGGACATTCCCGATATTACTGCTCCGAATTCGTCTCCGATTTTATCTTACTTCCGGTCAGATTGGGTCGAGAAGTCTGACGATGCTGCGAGAGCGATGATAGGAGCATTGTTTATTTAACAAAGATGCAATCGGTGCTCGAAATGGTTCTCGGAGCCTCGATCGGACATTCCCGATATTGCTGCCCCGAATTCATCTCCGATTTTATCTTACTTCTGGTCAGATTGGGTAAGGTAGTCTGACGATTCTGCGCAAACGGCGAAAGGAGCATTGTTTATTCAACAAAAATAAAATCGGTGCTCGAAATGGTTCTCAGGGCCTTGATCGGACATTCCCGATATTACTGCCCCGAATTTGTCTCCGATTTTATCTTACTTCCGGTCAGATTGGGTAAGGAAGTCTGACGATGGTGCGAAAACGACGGTAGGAGCATTGTTTATTTAACAAAGATAAAATCGGTGCTCGGAATGGTTCTCGGGGCCTCGATCGGACATTCCCGATATTACTGTCCTGAATTCGTCTCCGATTTTATCTTGCTTCCGGTCAGATTGGGTCGACAAGTCTGACGATGCTGCGAAAACGACGGTAGGTGCATTGTTTATTTAACAAAGATAAAATCGGTGCGCGGGGTGGTTCTGGGGGCCTCGATCGGACAGAAGTCTGTCGATGCTCGACCCAATCTGACCGGAAGTAAGATAAAATTGCAGACGAATTCGGGGCAGTAATATCAGGAAGGTCCGATCGAGGCTCCGAGAATCATTCCGAGCACCGAATTTATCTTTGTTAAAGAAACAATGCTCCTACCATCGTTCTGGCAGCTTCGTCAGACTTCTCGACCCAATCTAACCGGAAATAAGACAAAATCAGAGACGAATTCGGGGCGGTAATATTATGAATATCCGATCGAGACCCCGAGAACCACTCCGAGCACCGATTTTATCTTTGTTAAATAAACAATGCTCCTACCGTCGTTCTCGCAGCATCGTCAGATTTCTCGATCCAATCTAACCGATTGAGGATTTTAACCCGAATTTCGCGAACCTGGGTCATTTTCGTCCTGCCCAAAATCATTTTCTTCGTAGGTTGCTCAATATTTATTTTAAAAATATATTAAACATAAGGAAGAAAAAACTCTATTTTCCCTTGAAAAGTACGGTCTAAAGATCGAATATGCATTTTTCCAGATGTTTTTCATTGACAATTGTTGGTTTGGTAGTGCAAAAACGAAAACGACCCAGGTTCACGGGTGTAAGGTGCCTCAAATACCTTTACGGATTGAGGGTTAAGATAACCGATTGAGCTTAATCGATAGATTGTGCACTTTATCGAAAATAATGTCAATTTCGAAAATGTTCGAGGATTTCATGCTCCGCAAATAATATTTTCAATCATATGCGATTCGTTAACAACTTTTGGCATAAATAATCCTAACATTACATTTTACAGTAATTTGGCGTAAATTATTAGTTTTTACCAAATACTACGTATATTTTTGTTTTTTCACTTTTTCATAAATTATCTTAAATTTCTGTAATTACAGAATTTTACGATATTTATTTTTATATTTAGAATTTAAGATTTAAAAATTATGTATCTACAGAATGTTCAGATAATTTATGCAAGATTAAAAAAACAAAAATACTCGTAGTATTCGTTAAAAAATAATAATTTCACGCCAAATTACTTTAAAATGTATTGCTAGAATTATTTAGTCCGAAAGTTATTATCGAATCCTCGAACATTTTCGAAATTGACATTCTTTTCAATAAAGTTCTCGGATAGGGACACATTCAGATCCCTCTATCTGACCGCGTGTCATAGGAGTCTCAACCAATTCCATGTGGCAGCCGACCATTCGGAAATTGCAGCTGTGACGTCAGCAGCCTAGCACTTCCTATAGCGTGCCCGTCTCTGATTTAGCACTGATTAATTCCTGATCTATCAACTTCAAATCGTATATTCATTAACTTTTTTTCTCCATGACGGGGGGCTCAAATAAAGTTTTTCGGGAGTGTTCCGTGTTCGGAATTTTATAAACATCATTCTCGTGCACGCAAAACCGAATTTTAATTTTTTCCAGAATACGCTATTTTCTGTGGCAAGTACTATTCACGACAAAAATACGATATATTTTTTTCAAAGGGAACTTGAAAGACCTTTAAAAATCATCTTTTTCATATTTTCAATCATTTTTTTAAATTTTAATCTTTTTTTTTTCTGTCGCAAAATCACCGCGCAAGACCCGTACAAACACATGGCCACCTTATAAAAGTCACCCCGTATAGCAAGCAAGGTGCAGTCAGCTGCTTAGTAGTGCGAGACAGCGGTGCTGCATGTGCGCGGGATCCATCACGTCGCTCCGAAGAGCGAGTCTCAAACGCGTCGTAAAAGTTGCTGGCTGCGACTGTTGCGAACATTGTTAATCAACTCTCAAAAGGACGTATGTACTATGGTTACGACATGAGCGAATCACTTTATTCGATTCAATGAACAAGTGTGGAACAATTTTTGGGGTAAGAAAATCGCTCGGAAATTCGGCGGTTAATTATGAGATCTCAGGATTGAGTGTTCGAATAAAAAAGAACCCAAACATAATCGGGAGGAAAAAGTTACGTTTTTGGTAAAATGTCATTAGCTTTTTGATTGGTCGACGCGTTTTCGCGTGACATCGATTTAAAGCTCAGAAACGACCTGTAGCAAGCCATCTTACTGTATGAAAAGTACGCGGCATGTTTGTCAGTGAGGTCGATTTTTTTATTGTTTATTTTTTGGCGTAGAGACGCAGCCCCGTCTTTTGATATATGTATATGTAGCAAGCAATGCGACTTTCGAAAAAAGTGTTAAGTGATCCTCAAAAGAATCCTTTTTGTGGGCATACAATCTTTCACAAATTAGATCGAGGATTATGCGATCTCAGGATTGAATGGACGAATCGAAAAATAACCTAAACGAAATGAATAGGAATAAATCACATCACATTGATAAACTGTCATTAGTTTTTTTATATGTCAACACGTTTTTGCGTGATGTCGATTCAAAGTTTAAAAACGACCGATGGCGGGTCATTTTGCTGTATAAGGAGTACTGCAGCGTGCTCGTCAGTTGCGTGGAAATTTTTTTTTATATGACTTGGCGTCGAGACGCTGCTGCGTCTCTTGATTTGGTTGTCTTTAAAAGAATACCATTACCAAATATGTATATTTTTTTATCTGATTTACTTACAAGACATACATGTTTCTGACCTTTCGATAGCTAAAGCCCTGAGAATTTTTTATTGCGATGTTCGATCCATCACATATTCATATTTGTGGCTTCGCAACGCCGAGACGTATTATTTTTTGTTGTCGGTGATCAACCGAACAAATTCATATACAGAGTGAGGCACATAAAGTGTCACAGAGCAATATCACTCAAACTATTGATCATATCCAAAAATGTTTCAGACAAAAGTTTCACTGTTCGAGAAGTCCGTCATACTGGATCACCCTATTTTTTTTATCGGTGAAGGCGCTGATGTTACGTCAAGGTCAACTCCACTTTTTTAAATGGAACCATGTATTTTTTTCGATGACATTATTACCGATTTTAAGACGAATTCAGCGATCTACAACACAAGGCTATTCTAGTCACGCAAAGTATGAAAATAGTCAAAAAATCGAAAAATATCGAAATAATCACTTTTAAAGAATCCACTAACCTTGATTTGGGCCTATCTAGAGAAGTTGCTCGAAGTGATGACCCTCGACTTGTAAACACTTGTTTGATTGCTGTTTTCATTTCTTACGACACCAATGTTTCTTATCGGCAGCAAGTACGCATTTTCAGCTGACATATCAGTTAGTCACGCATTACCTTTTAATGTGAGTACATCCGGATAGGCAACAAATCGCACATGGCTTTTGAGCGATTAGCTGACCGTTTCTATCGCTTAGGTACAGTGAAACAAACACAAGTCATACGTCGACCGATTGTTAAGGGGAGGGCAGGGGTTTTCAGCGTGGAAAACACACTTTGTTGCGATCTTTTTTCATCTATATGAATAGAGTAAATTTATTGAAACCTTTTGTACATTGGTAAGTGTCATTTCAAGAATATTCCGTGAAATTTGTAAGCGAAAATATCCACAAACAAGCCGGTGACAGTTTTTACAAGAACGCCTTTGGAAAAACACGATTTACGGTGTTCACTGTATCTCAGCTAGAAATTATCTGAAATCAAGTACCATTAAAATTTAGTCAAAGTATCAGCAAATCCTCCCCCCAACGGTCTTTGATATTTTTTTTTTCATTTCTAAACTTTTGGTGGTCATGTAAAGTGAGAAGTGCTATTTTTCACGAAACATTCCGCCATTTTGGGGATGGAAAACCCCCTCAATGTAAAAAAATCTGAAATTAACTGTTGGGAGGAGGTATTTTATATGTAGAAAGTGTGTACCAAGTTTGAAATAAATCGGTCATGTAGTTTTCAAATGGCAGTGAACACGGACTTCGAAAAAGTGGTTTTAATAAAAACGCGTTTGAAGTTTTAGAAGCTTAAAAGTGATTAAAAAAAAAAAATTCAACTTACACTGAATCATCGATTCCAGCTCCATAGACTAGACTCTCTGCAGCATCTTCGATTTATTGAGCCTCTTTTTTTCAAGCCTTTGCCTTATCCTGGCTTCTTTGCTCTGTTTCTCAGCTTGTATCTTGGCCCTGTTGATGCGACAGTTATCCTCCAATCTTGAGTATTCGTGAGCGCTCGGGCCAACGCTGATGTTCATATCCGACAGAAAGGTGAGGAAAGTACCAGCACCTTCATTGAAAGCGCATGCAGCCACGTAGGATGCAAATTCAACGATTTGTTTGCTGCCAGGTAATTTTTTCCGTGCAATCCTCCAAATTAGCTGGTTCAGACTTTCGTTGGCATTTTGGGTAAAACCTCTAAGACACCTTTCAAGAAGTTCATCCTTGCTCAGATCTTCGTAAATCGGTTTGATTGCTTGTAAGACATCTTCTGGAAGTGGAGTGTGATTGTGTTGAAAATTTTCCACTCCTGCTGTGGCCAGAGCTTTTGGATAAGGACACCACGAGTCCTCGCCGCTCAGGCACTTATCGTGTTGAGGGTTATCGTCTGTCGACTGCTGGTGGTAGTACGTTGCCCAGATGGCATATTTCATTTTCTCTACCGAATCACAATTATGTCTTATTGCTGCTCCGTGGTATTGACTCAAGTTATCGATGACTTTTCTTGTGAGTTTTCCTTTGCCGCCGAGTACTTTACTTCGCCGTTTTTTACCTGAATTTTGTCCTGTTTTCACGACTTTATCTTGAACAGTATTTTGAACCTGAACCAGATCACGTAGACGTTTTCCCATTCTCTTTTGCACGTGACCTACACATTCTTTTTTATTTATAGTGAAATTTTCACCGTAAGGTTTCGCTTCCACGAAATTGCCAGAAGTTTTGCTATCGCCATCTCCGACACAGTTGCTGATCTTTGCTCCATATTTTTCCTCTGAGCGGCGGAACATCTCGATTACTGCACCTACTTCCATGTTACCTGATGGTCCGGTGTGATTGGCTTGACATTCATTATTATCAACGTGTTCTTCGTGCCACTCTTCAATTTCAGTTGTATTCAATTTTTTTTCCATAATTTGCAAGACTGACAATACAAATTACTTACGAAAATATCAATAACTTTTCCAGTCCAATAACCAATCAATGAAGTGACGCCAAACAAGGAGCTAAAGCCTTGCTTCTGCCACGTGCGGTCGCCAGAAACGGTCAAAGTATCAGACTCCGAATTTGGCCTTGTTTTCTCTTTTTCTTCGTCTGCGGCGGAAAGGTGACATTTTTCAGCAGTCGTTTCGATGTAGCAGCAAATCGATTTCATAATATCCAAATAAAACGATGTGGCTAAAAAATTACTTGCAATGTCCATTAGACAGCAAAACTTATTGCAGTCTGCTAAACCCAAACCTAATGTACGCATTACGAAAACAAATCGAGTGTTGATTTCGTAGCGATGACCAGTTTTCTCACTCGACGGTATATAGCGTAGATCACAATTGGTACATTTTACCTGGATTTGAAAGCCTTCTTTTTTATAACTTTTCAACGCAACTGAACCATCACACTGAGTACATTTCACCAAACTTGCAATTGTTGAGAAAACAAGCAAAAAATCGACGATTCTATCATGATTTTCAACGTCTTCCGGCACGCTCACAGTGGTATTCAACTTTATCTTTTTCGATGATGCACTCTTCGTATTAGCTTCAACCTTATTTTTTTACATGGATTAGGCCTATTTTCGATCTGCACAAATACGTTTTTGTATCTGTTCGGTCACCTCTTGAAACTTTAGACAATCTCGGCATTTTTAATCAGAAAATTTTGTAACGAAATTATAAAATCACTGAAAACAAGCGCTCGACCGAACGTACAACAAATAACTGACGCTCGTTTCTCTTTTGAAAATATTATACACCTATAATATATGTATACGTCTTTTGTTACCTCTCTTTACTCAATAAAACTTTTTCGAAACAAAATAATGGGTAGGACGATCGCCAAGTAAATAAATTGCATACGTGCTCATCAGCTGCGAGCTGCCTGTCCGACCGCCCGCAGCTGTCGGAGTTACAGTGTTAGAGGAGCGGGACTAAATAGTCAATAACGAGAGTTTTGCTCTGATTGACTTGAAATATTGGGATTATATTCTTGAAATGTTTAACTATGTGTAAATCCCTACCCTCCCCTTAATGAAAATGATGCGGCTGCTATATTAGCTTTTGCTGCACTAAATGCACATGCGAGCAGTAGGCAAATGGAAATAGAGAGTGGAATTAGTCAGCGATCTAGTATTAAGAATCTTACGTCAACACAAGTTCTATCCATATCGTATGTCATTACATCAGAATTTGTACGACAATGATTTCCTAAATCGCGTCATTTTCTGTAACTGGATTCGTAGAAAAATGCGCACAGATTTCTCATTTTTGAGTCATACGCTTCTTTTTCTGACGAATCGAACTTCACGAATACGGGCAATGTGAAAAGGCTTATGCCTCTTCACATTGCATTACATTGCATGCATTATTGGGCAAATGAGAATCCTCGATGAATGAGAACTGTGCCATTTTAGCATCCCTGGTCCGTTAATTGTTGGTGCGGCATTGTCGGCGATCACGTCATTGGCTCATATTTTTTTGCAGGTTGCTTGACTAGGCAAGTTTACGCAAACTTCCTTCAAAACATACTGCCTCAATTACTGGAAGATGTGCCCTTGCATGTTCGCATGAACATGTGAATGCAACACGACAGTGCACCACCCTATTATGCTCTGTGTTCAAGACAAGTGATGAATGAGATTTTTGGTGAAAAGTGGATAAGACGAGGAGGCCCTCGAGCTTGGCCAATTCGTTCGCCAGATCCAACATCACCAGATTACTTTTTATGGGGTTTTGTCCAAGAACGCGTAATGGTGGTAGCATCTACCACTCCTGACGACATGGAAGAAAGAATAGGTCGAGCATGTACATAAATTACACCACAAATGTTGGCTGAAGTTAGACGGTCTTTTCATCAGCGACTTAACAAGTGCTTACAAGTCGAGGGTCATCACTTCAAGCGTCTTCTGTAGGTAGACCCAAACCAAGGTTAGTGGATCCCTGAAAGTGATCATTCCGACATTTTCGACTATTTTCATACTTTGCGTGACTAGAATGACCTTGTGTTGTAGGTCGCTGAATTCTTCTTAAAATGGGTAATAATGTCATCGAAAAAAAAAGACATGGTTGCATTTAAAAAGGTGGAGTTGACCTTGACGTAGCTTGAGCGGCTCTGCCGATAAAAAAATAGGGTGGTCCAGTATGACGGCCTTCTCGAACACTGAAACTTTTGTCTAAAACATTTTTGGATATGATCGATAGTTTGAGTGCTATTGCTCTGTAACACTTGATGTGCCTGACCCTGTATGTCTTCGTAATTCCTGCGAAGGCTTTTCAATTGTTGCGGCTGACGCGAAAAAATTCACATTTGCGGCGCCTCGATACTTCTCGTCGATATAGATTTTTGATTGCCTTCGAGCTATGCATGAAAACTCCATATTTCTGGCTATTCAGTACCTGAGCTTATGAATTTCTCTTTACCTGTGCTCGGTGAAAAAAGATCCACAATTTTGGCTCCTCATTCTGTTTACTGTAAAATATTATATTATTTGATTGCCTCTGAACAATTCTTTCGTTGGCGGTAACCGAAAAATCATATTTTTTCTTAAATTGATTCAAAACAAACTCATTTTTTTGGCCTTTTCACTTTTAATCTAAGAATTTTGCATTGCCTATGTTCGAGCAAAAAAGCTTCATATGGCCCCTCGATACCTGAAGGTGAGAATTTTTGTCGTTTGCGATCGAGGAAGCAAATCCATAGATGTGGCCTGGCGATGGTCAGACATTTTTCCGTATGTATGGCGTTTTTTTATCTGCAGTGTAAAATTTTATGTACGCGAGCTGAATGTTCTTCTTGCCGCCCTATTCATAATTGCGGAGAATTTTTTTCATGTTAGAACTTGTGACACGGACAACCTTTTGGCAAATTAATTTTTAGCCCTAAGAGGGACCGTTTCTGCAACGGTCGCACTTATAAACGCTCTAACCATGTTTAGTGGTTAGAGCTGTCAAAACTACAGTAACACATTAAGCATGTAATAGTAGATACCGACGGATGTCCTAGACGGCTCTTCCGAATTTCACGAAATTCGACTAGAGAATGTCAAATTGATAGACGAACGGCTGGCTTCTCATCAAATTTCTTGAAACGAAAAAAAATTAAGTAGATTGTATTACCATGCTGTCGCTGTGATAAGAATGACATAAAATACAAAGTTTGGCTAATGCCACGACTTGGAGAGGAGAAGAGCCGAGTAGCCTCGTTAAAAACGAGTATTTTGGCACCTCAATCATCTCTTTATTTCAGGAAATCCGTTGGTGTCTACAATTAGTAGATAATTGCTGATAATTTCGAGCAAATCTCGCGCGATGTTGGCGAGACTTAGTTCCCGCGAATTCCAGCGAGGACGCATTCTCTGTAAACAACGTATGTATTTCAAGTTGGCTCGAAATCGGTGAGCCGAGAAAGTGACAGCTTAAATTCAACGAACAAAATGTGTAAAATTGTACGGTGGTGTTCAACAATTGTGTTTTTAATTGTTTTTCGACGAAAAAGAAAATTCAGTGCGGAGTGTTCGAGTTGTCTCAAGTCCGATGGGCTTACGCATAGTTTCATCGTGCGAGCCGCGTGGGTGACGTATTCGTCGAGCGACGTTGAGTTTATGTACTTACAGTGCTCATTAATTTGTTCCCTAAGAACGAATTTTTTTATTGTGTGGAATCGTTTAATCGCACGCGATATTATGCATTATAAAAGCATAATTCAAAGTCGGAATAAAAACTCGTTCTTGCTGGAAATTCTTTTAGGTGAAATTACGGCCTCAGCCTCTCACGATCTCACAATAAGATTCTTTCAGTTTGTCATTTGCATCATTTTATGGTGCACTGACAAACTTTGCCAGTGCATCATAAAACAATGTAAACACGCGTGGCATCATGTGTTCTATGAGTGCTCATAATTATTTTAAAGGATTATATCTCGTGAAGATGAATTGCACCAGTGCTTATGACTGTGTGTACGGTGAGAGGAAAAGCTTGCACTTCGCAGTGTGCTTCCTACGCTTTGCAAAAGACACAAGCTCTTTGCGGATACTTTTGTGTCGTAAACAAATTTCTGAACCGTGTAAACCAAAAAAACGTTCAGATATGAAAATTGGAAGAAGCTCACCCTCCACTGTCTTCACAATAGTGTTTATGCGAACAATTACAAGTGATGGAAGCAATGTTTCGTTCAGCTTTCCCCACATTACTGTTAATGTGAAAAACTCTCACTAAAATTTTATAAATTTATAAAAATGTTGACAAGCAGTGGCAAGGCGAATAACTTGCGCAGCTGCTTATAGAACTTGTTATTGTGTTCACCGGCGAGAGAAATATTCTGATGATTTACTGAATCTCTGTAAAGAATGTTTTTAAATATTACTCAGATTTTTCCACATAAACAGTACCGTGGAGATAGTCTAACGAATCATTTCTTCCATCACTGGTCGTTCTTCGCATGGACACTATTGCGAGTACAGTGAAAGGTGAGGTTTTCCTAATTTTTATATGCGAACAAAGTTTTTTGTTCCACACGGTCGAGAAATTTGTTTGCGGCACAAAAGTATCCGCAAAGAGGTTGCACCTCTTGTAAAGCGCAGAGAGCACACTGCGCCGTGTAGTTTTTGCACTCACTGTACACAAAGTTAAAATCGCTGATGCTAGGCAATTCATTTATCTTTCCACATTAAATGTGATTTTCTTAAATAATTTTAACT
Source organism: Ophion obscuratus (assembly GCA_964007375.1). Classification (NCBI taxonomy): domain Eukaryota; kingdom Metazoa; phylum Arthropoda; class Insecta; order Hymenoptera; family Ichneumonidae; genus Ophion; species Ophion obscuratus. The sequence continues at coordinate 50,934,857 of OZ023314.1, forward strand.
ATGAAACAACTGATGCCAAATTCGTTCTCATCATTCTATAATGCATCCGCAATGTTTGAACCTAAAAGGTGGGAAATTATTAAGTGGTGAAAACATTTAAAAGAGCACGTTGAACCTGAGAATTTCTAGTTTTCTAGCGTCCACTTAGAAAATTGTATTTGTCCCTTTATTATAGTATTTGTCCTTTTATTATTATAAGTCAAACGAAACATCGCAATGGAAAAATGCTCGCTTTCTCTTTTTACAGTGTGGTCCACAGACAAGGGAAATTTGTTTGACTATTGTTTAGGCATTTTTTTCAAGTTTTTCCCCGTTTTTTTCCACAATAAGTATGCTAAGCGTAAAGTTTCTCCTATTTTTTGTGTGGTCTGAATTATGAAGGTTTTGAATTGAGTAAAAGAAGTGAAGAAATGTTATTATGAGTTTTGACCACGATTATTTCGCTCATTAGGAGAAACAAATTTGCGTTTCAACATTTACGAGTATTTACGCTCACGACAAGTGACAATTTGTAGAAAGAAAAAATAATTAAATTTTTGTCAACAAATAAAATTTTTCCGTATTTTCTCAAGGTTACTTTTATTTGTTTGTCAATTTTTCATTATGAAATAACAAATAAACCCTCTAAAAGTAAAAAAGTCCATTTGGTAACTTTTTTTTCTTTGTTGAATTTTTTGAATGTTGAAAGTTATTACCTTTCCGTATTTCCTATACTTTTTTTTATACGAAATTTATCTTCTGCTAAATTGGCATATTGGGAATTTGTTTTGTCTCTAAATTTGTAGCAAGAATATTAAAACTGGAATTGTCTTTAGAAAAAAATTTAGAGTACTAAAAAATAATGTTTCCTTTTAAAAAGTTTGAATATACCAATATACCAATGTAATAAAGAAATATTGGAAATACAGAGTGGTATTGAACGTTCAAAATACGGTTCATTTTTCAAATCAAAAACCGAGTCAGACAATGGAATTTTGTATTGTCTGAGGGTATATGGATTATTTTCCAATGACAAATTGATAAACGAATATTATTACACGTTCAAACATGAGAATAAAAATTCGCCTGTTAAAAAAATTATTAAACAAAATTTTGGAAAAATTAATTTTTTTCTTTCTTCAAATTGCCACTTTCCAGAAGCAAAAATACCGTGTTTGCATCCTTTTACCGTTGAATTTGATAGCGCGTATGCAGCAATCATATGTATTCTTGAGAAGTATAGAAAGTACTAGGGAACTGCGGGTAGCAGAATTGTTCGGGTCGGGTCGGGTCGGGTAATTAGACTATGATTCGGATTGAGTACCCGAATTCTTCAGGTACCCGAATCTGTCGGATGTGATCGGACGGGTATACTCGAACTTTATGGAGTACCCGCCTCACATCGGGTAGATCACTCATCAAATATCACTCATCGATAAGCCGTGTTGCCGGAACAAAATTTCATATTTCGTTTCATACTAGATAGCTCCTCGGAAACGTACCAAAACAGACGAAACAGACTCCAGCTTTATGTTTTCTACCCTTCACCGATAGGTTGGAGGTTATTAGAAATACAAATAATTGATTTAATAATTGTAAAATTTTTGTTATGTGTATATTTACTATTTTTTCCGGCAAACTTCTTTTAAAACACTCGCTTTTCAGGAAATATCAAGATATTTGAATGTCGAAAAACTGAATAAAAGCAAGGTTCTTCGTCGAATTTTCATCAATTCTGTCTAGTGCTAACTGGTCATTTCGGCAATTCATTCTTATACATTTTTTTTTTTTTTTCATTTTGAATTTTTTTCCTAGAAAACAACTTGATCTTCAAACGCTTATAGCTCTGAAACTAATCAAGATATTTTCAATTTTAACACGTCAAATAGAAGCTACATTCTTCTCGCTTCGAATAAACGCAGGACGTTGAATCTTCGTCTTTTTGGGATTATTCTCCATTTAAAGCCCACGTTAAAAAATTCAAAACATTAAGGCGTTTGCCGAAGCAGAAGATATTTATTGTAAATGTTTTCCTTTAGTGATGCCAAAGGCAGTCTGTATGCCGCGTGTTAGCTTGTTTACGCGAACTTCACCAGGTCGTCGGGACTTACATGCGAGCATGTGTTTCGTGAGTGCGAAGCAAATTTATGTTCTAACGTTAGAAAAATAATTTAATTTCGGACGTGATATCGTGATTTCTGGGGGCGTCAAATTTGTAGTCATAATTCGAAATAGAACAATAATGGGTCGACTGCAAATGAAGAGGTTGTCGCGCAAATATGCCTTCCGTCTAAAGTACGTATTGTTATTATTTTTATTTCCACCACTTAGCTTACTATTTCATAATATTCTTTTCGCAACAATATTTTTTTTTACATTTCGCGTGAAAAATAATAATATAAATATAAGAAATATAATAGGGCGGGCGGAAGGTTCAGAAAATGAGAAGAAAAGTATCAATATAAAGGCAAAATATGCGAGCAAGAAAAAAGTGGGAAACATGTAGAAAGCGAATAAAACTCAAAACATGATTTACGTAAATGAAGTCAATTATTTAGATAATTGAATCTGTACTATAAAACTAGATCGAACGAAAGCGCTAATATCTTCATATGAGCTCTGTCGTTCGCAGTGCGTCAGCAGCAAAGACTTGCTGAGCGGCGCGAAGAACTTCGCACCTACCGATCACAAGCGTGGTCGAGATAAAAGTCCATTGTTCAGATGATTGATCGCAAATATTGTCACTGCAATTTGCAGCGAGCCGCCGGCGAACACTCACAGGTGTCATGATTTACGTCAATATTTGGCTACGGGCTCCATTTGAGAAGGAAACGTCATCAATTATTTAGATAATTAAATCTGTAGGATCGAGCGAGATCGAACGAGAGCGCTAATATCTTCATGTGAGCGCTGTCGTTCGCAGTGTGTCACCAGCAAAGACTTGCTGAGCGGTGCGAAGCTCTTCGCGCCTACCAATCACAAACATGGTCGAGATAAAAGTCCATTGTTTAAATGATTGATTGCGAATATTGTCACTGCATTTTGCAGCGAACCGTCGGCGAACACTCACGGTGTGTCATGATTTACGTCAATATTTGGCGACGAGCTCCATTCGAGAAGAAGATGTCATCGATTATTTACATAATTGAATCGGTAGTATAAAACTAGATCGAACGAGAGCGCTAATATCTTCATATGAGCCCTGTCGTTCGCAGTGCGTCACCAGCAAAGACTTGCTGAGCGGTGCGAAGCTCTTCGCACCTACCGATCACAAGCATGGTCGAGAAAACAATCGGTAAAAATAATTGTTTAAACAATTATTTTTATCGTTTGCTTTTTCAGCGCGTAAGCAGCAATCATATTTGCTCAGAGGTACAGAAAGTACCGTATATACCGATCATATCTATGATCGAGAATATATGCAAAAATAATTGTTTAAATGTTTATTTTAGCAGCAATCTACATTTGCTGAGAGGTACAGAAAGTACCGTATCCACCAATCATACCCGTGATCGAGGATAAATGCAAAAATAATTGTTTTAATAATTACTTTTGCGAAATTTTACACCGTTGTTTTTTGCAGTGCGTAAGCAGCAATCTATATTTTCTGACAAGGAGAGTATGATACAAACGGATTTCGATGGGTCTCAGCTATATTGTGAGGGCACTCCCCCAGAGTACCACGCTAAAGGGATTCTTCTTAATGCGCCCTGGTTTTTTCGAAAAACGACGCCAAAGTTTTATGCGCTGCCCTTATTCCCGTAAATTATGCATATCGCCAAGCGTATAAGTGTGGCGCAGCGACAAGGCGCTCGGTAGGCAACCCAGACGTCCAGGGTCGGATCCCGCTCAGAATTTTTATTTATTTAAAAAAAATCTCAATCGTTCATGATTTTAATGAAAATAATTGATAGGACATACTTATCTAATTTTGTAATGAAATTATTTTTACAACCGCATCGAAACATATATTATTCGATACTGTGTAGTTCGTTTAATTAAAATTAGGATCACATAAACAAAAATTAATATTAACGCTAGAATAAATGTTTAGGAAATAATTAACAATGCCACAGTATTCACTCATTATTTAATTCATTGCGCGATGTCATTTATTCGCTGTCGCTAGCTTCAGAAGGTATACAAAATTCCGGATGAAAATTATCATAGAAACACTGAAAGCACAGATTATTGCGGCACCATGCACATCTAATAAATGCTACCTCTTTATAGGCACACGGATTTTTTAGCAGCGATACAGGAAAAAACTGATCGTTTAAATTTTTTTTTAAATTGGTTTTTCATCAATTAATTTCGAGGCAAACCAGGCATGTTTAATCATAAGAATGAATACTGGCGCGCTGAACTGATGCAGCAGTAACGAATGTATTCGAATCGAGCATTTTGTAGTTTTTTAATAAATAGTTTTACCTGACGGTAAAAATAAACCTCGCACAGTTGACAAAGCGGGGTACACTTGGGTGGAATAACTTTAACAGTGCTTTAACACTGTTTAGCACGCTTTTTTCGTGTGGAATAACTTTAACAGTGCTTTAGCACTTCAGCACGCTTTGTTTCGTCGACGAAGATACGATCGTAGAATGTCTGGTCAGTTTGCCCACCCCACGAATCGATAATGAAAAGAAATTTCCGTACCCGTACCCGTCACCCACGTACGGCGAAATAAAGGATTTAAAAAATTCTTCGTACAGTTGCTTGGTGAACTTCCCCGATTTTATGCGTCATAATCACGTTATTGAATTAGGTTCAACTCGTCAACTTTTTTTCCAATGTTTGGACCAAATTTACTCGACGGTTCCTGCATACATAAAAACACGAAAGGCAAGATTTTTCCTGATGCAGTTAACGCATACTGCGCCGTGACGAGGTGACTAATTTTGTTTAAATCTTTTTTTGAACAAGAACAGTTTTAACCCCTTGTTCTGCAAGCGATCTATTATAAAGGGATTGATACTGGCATCCCGTTTGATCGGTATTTATAACGTAATCCAGGTCGAAATCAGGGCTGATGACTCTCGTTTGCATCTGGAATAGCTCTGCAGCTGCTGACACTTCCTCCATTGTGGCCTGCTCTTTTGAGCTGATAAATTTCGTGATTTTCCGCTGCCCGATCCGGTGATGTTTTTTGAAACGTTCCAACCACCTCCGGCTGGCTAGGAATTGAAAATTATCCGACAAACCGGGAACGCAGAATTCATCGCCCACTGTTGCAGAGTCCTCATCGTCACCTTAAGACGAATGAAATATAATTAGTTGCATATTGGACTTATGGAATCCTTGGGTTTTCGATGCTTATTATAATTTATACTTTTCTTTGATGACTTAATAATTATTTTTCTGCGAAATACCTATACCGTAAAATATATTACCTGCTCCAAGTTTTGCCGAGCTTCGAGGAATCGTTCGCATGTTTCCCGATCTATTGTGTTCCATTTATCAATGTGTGTTCCCAATTTTTTGACGTCGTCTTTCCATCCATAAAGCAATTGCTTATGTTTCAAGCGAGAAAATCCGTGCACTTGCAATGATTTTAAGCTCCATTTTGGATGAGCTGCTGCAAGAGCGACTGCTCTTTCTCTGTACCACAAAGGAATATACTCTTTTAGCACTGGCGCGAATTCTTGGCAACAAAATTTTCGTCTTCTTCTACACCCCTGGACTATAATGTACAGAATTGTTGACTGTTTAGACTTTCAATTTAAAGAAAAAAATTAGAAAATAACGCTCATAAAAATAATACTCGTCGCTTCATACTCTTGCATTTCATCTATCTCGTAGACACCTATAAGCCCTTCAACGTGAATTATTTGTCTCTCTGCCAACATGTCGAGTATTACAGAAAAATTTGGTTCGCACATTGCGAGGGACGTGGAGGAAATCACGCTTGGCGGTGTTTTTGTGAGCAGATTCAAATTGCCGAGCAGAGTTTCGGTATGTTTTAAGGAGTTACTGGGTTCACGCTTTAACTGCTCATCACACTCTTCCATTCGTGATGTAGTGTTTTGTGATCGCCCTGCTTCTGTTACAGCACTTGCTTTTTGCATTTTGTACTTCTTTTTGCATTTTGTACTTCTTTTCGCACAAGCTACGATTAAATTCCGTTAGAACTGGTCGGACGGGTATGCACAGCTTAAAAGGGGACGACAAAAGAAGGGCAGGGACAATAAATACAGGTAGCACCCGTTTCCCAAATATTACAGATTGAAACTACAGATGGTTTGCTAGCTTAGAAATATTATTTTACAATCGCCTTGAAAGTTTGCTTCGAAAAAAAATAAGATCGCGCAATAAATCAAATAATGAGCGAATACTGTGTTATAGTTAATTATTTCCTGACCATCTTTTCTAGCGTTAATATTGATATTTCTGTTTATGTGATCATCATTTTATTTAAAAGAACTACACAGTATCGAATAATACATGATTCGATACGTTTGTAAAAATAATTTCATTAGAAAATTAGATAAGTATGCCCAATCAATCATATTCATTAAAATCACGAACGATTGAGAATTTTTTTTTACATGAATAAATAAAAGTTCCGAGCAGGATTCGAATCCCGCTCGTCTGGGTTGCCAACCGAGCGCCTTGCCGCTGCGCCACACTCATACGCTTGGCGATATGCATAATATACGGGGATAAGAGCGGCGCATGAAACTTTGTCCCCGTTTTTCTCGAAAACCAGGGTGCATGAGAAAGAATCCCTTTAGCGTGGTACTCTGGGGGAGTGCGCTCACAATATAGCTGAGACCCATCAAAATCAGTTTGGATCATACTTGACACTCCCTTTGTGAGAGGTACAGAAAGTACCGTACCCACCGATCATACGCGTGATCGAGAATAAATGCAAAATCAATTGTTTAAATAATTATTTGTGCGAAATTTTTATACCGTGGTTTTTGCAGCGCGTAAGCAGCAATCTATATTTGCTGAGAGGTACAAAAAGTACGGTATCTTCCGATCATACCCGTGATCGAGAATAAATGCAAAAATAATTCTTTTAATGATTATTTTTCCGTAACTTTTACCGTTGTTTTTTGCAGCGCGTATAAGCAGCAATCATATTTGCTGAGTGGTGTAAAATGTACCGTATCTACCGATCATACCCGTGATCGAGAATAAATGCAAAAATAATTGTTTAAATAATTATTTTTGCGAAAATTTTGCACCGTTGTTTTTTGCAGCGCGTAAGCAGCAATTGTATTTTATGAGAGGTACAGAAAGTACCGTATCTACTAATCATACCCGTGATCGAGAACAAATGCAAAAATAATTGCTCCAACAATTATTTTTGCCTAATTTTTTCCGCTGTTTATTGTAGCGCGTAAGCAGCAATCGTATTTGCTTAGAGGTATAGAAAGTACCGTATCTACCGACCATACCTAGGAACGAGAATAAATGCAAAAATATTTGTTTAAATAATTATTTTTCCGAAATTTTTGCACCGTTGTTTTTTGCAGCGCGTCAGTATCAATCTATATTTGCTGAGAGATACAGAAAGTACCCTATCTACCGATCATCACCCTGATCGAGTATAAATGCAAAAATTATTTTTCCGTAATCTTTGCCGTTGTTTTTTGCAGCGCGTAAGTAGCAGTCATATTTGCCGGAAGGTACACAAAGTACCGTATCTACCGATCATACCCGTGATCGAGAATAAATGCAAAAATAATTTTTTAACAATCATTTTTGCCTATTTTTTACCGTTGTTTTGCAGCGCGTAAGCAGCAATCGTATTTGCTGAGAGGTACAGAAAGTTCCGCACATTTGTTCATCTGTTAATTGTTAAAAATAATTATTTTTTTAACAAGGAGTCTTGCTGCGAAATTGAGATTCTCGATGATCTTGAATTTCGTGCGAAGTCGGCGTTGAGGAAGAAAACGAAATTCTTCGTCCACACCGACCGTGGGTCAGCGTGTGGGTATAAACGTATATATGCCCACTCGTGTACTGACTGCAAGGGGACAGCATGCGGGAAGAAAACAATCTTCAACCGCGTGCGCCCGACGTAACGAACGCACACACACGTTGCGTCGAAGCATACATTGTTATGTCTCAACGCAAGGAGGCCCGCGACCCCGTCGTAGCGTGCGTTCAGAACGAACACGCGTTCGGGATGAACGCGTCTCACAGTGGGGCAGAATCCCAAAAAGCTGGCCAAAATTCGGAAAGTGTCCAAAATGATCTCCAATTCTCTTCTCGGGGGTTTTCGGGGTCGCTGAATACGAATCTGTTATCAGAATTACGATTTTCAAAATGGCGGACCCAAAATGGCGGACATAATTCAACCAATTAGTCAAATAATTCAGTAAAAAATACCCAATCATATTTCTTAAGGGTTTTTGGGATCGCTGATTACGAATTTGTTATAGGAATGTTAATTTTCAAAATAGCAGACGCGATATATAGACGATTCCATAAAAATTTTCAATGTTTAAATATTTTTTAATAGAAAATGTTTCATAATATTTTTAGGTTTAAATGAGTAGAAAATCTCTTGAGCCATGTTTTTATTTTTGAACAATTTCTTGAGTACAAAATTTGCAATAAATCAAATATCTGTTATTTACTTCTAGTAACAAAAATCTTGTATGTCATCTTCAATGTTGGAATCATTCGATTCGGATTCTGATGTTGACCCACTTGTATCCAAATCGGAATCGTTCCTTATCTCTTGTCTGGTGACTTCAGGTTGTTTTAACATTTCTATAGCTTCTTTATGTAAAGATTTCGCCGGTCTCTGGGGCAATTTCCTGATGCTTGAGAGAAATGGATCTGATGATACTAAGAGCCTATAGAAAATGTCTCTCATATTCGATTCTCGAGAGCATTTTCTTGAATGATGTAACCTGTAGTTCTTTATGTCCTTATTGCGTGACTCTTGGGCCTCTTCAGAAAGTTGTCGGATCGGTAAAAGGGCATATTTTACAATTTCTGCTCCGTGCATCAACACTTTGTGCACAGATGTTGGCATGTAATACCATGGATATAAAGCAACGAATAAACGGGCAGTATTTACACAATAGTCTTTGAATTTTTCTTCGTCTATATCATACCCGCTCGAAATTGCCTGCAAAATAACATGAAATCGGTGAATTAAATTTTCATCGACTCCTGTTATTTCAGCAGATATATTAGCATTTTCGAAAAAGCGGCGGGCGGTATTTCCATCGTTTGAGCTGCCATATCCTGGCTTTGGTCGATCAACGATAAGCCCCAGTGTTGTCTTAAATTGAGTCTGTATGTCTTCCTTGCGTACTTTCACAATCTTTTTCACTCCCTCTTCACGAGATTGCCACTTTTGAGTTGTGAGCTTATACGACAAATGCAAACAGCACTCGAAAAAACGAATCCACGCATGTAATGTAGATATGCCAAATCTTAAATTATCTGTAGTAATGTCCATTTTTATAATTTTGTCGATGTTATTAAAATCTTTAGAGGTGGCTTTGCACAGGAAGCAGCGTTGTGCAGAAGTGGTACCGGTTACAGCGTTACAGACTTTGCCGTCTATCATCGTAAACGACATACAATAGGTTACTGAAATTGATTTTTCATTTTGTTCAGTAGTGTATGGTGCAAGACCCGCAATCTGCTGTTCAATGTCGGTAACTTCTTTCAATGTTGATTGTACATCTTCATGTACAAACTGCAATCGTATTGGTCTGCAGAATCGAGGAGATGAAGGTCTAAGATTTTTCCACACAATAATTCCTTCATCCGTCTCGTGATTGTTGTAGATTAATTGCAAAGGTACCAGAGAAGTATAAAAAATGCTTTCATCAGATTTTCCAGCCTCATCAAATTTTTGCTTATAAACACTTTGACCGCTGCTTCCATCACATCCCCATTTACAGTGAAGTACTAATTTTTGCAGAATTTCAGAATTTAGAGTATCGATGACATCAGCCTGAAGTTGTATAATTCTGTATGTGGTATGATCAAGTAAAGCCTGTAGTTTAATTTGTGCGCACGACTCAGTAATATTCATGTACACAACTGATGGATAACAACGATTTTTTGCTTTTTCTACTTCATGGTATGATGGGTATAATTTGCATTTATGTGCTCTAGCTGCATTTCTTGATAGCTGATAAGAGCGCTTTGATTCTCCTTTCTCGATCATCAAAGAAAGTGCTTCGTCTGGGGTTAAAGGTGTCTCATTTTTTGACCGAACAGCAGCTATATATTTTGAGCCTCTTGTTGGGCTGGTTAATGTGACATCTTTAAGAACTTGAGCAGCATCCACTTGACCAGAAGTCCTTAAACTCATTTGAGCAGCATACGTCAATTCTTCTGTAGATAAAGTAGAACGTATTTCTTCAGTCTTTCACCTCTTAGATCTATCGCTGGATGAAGCAAAGGATTTCGAAGGTCGTCCAGATGTTCCTTTTTAATCATTCTTCACAATCTTCTCAGATGTTGATGTTGTGCATTCAGTATCGGATAATGTTGAAAAACATACGGTGCCATTCAACCATTCTTCATTATTTTTTAGAAACTTTTCTTGGCCTCTATTTGCTGCTTTCCATCTGGATCGAAAATTTGCAAATAACAGTCCTAATGACTTTTCATCCTCGTCTACTTGTATCACATGTTCTGTTTTCTTGAAAATTGCATCTTTCAAAACTCCAATAACGAATTTCTGTTCGTTTTTTAAACTGTCTTTCACCATGAAAAAAACATCTCTTCTTGATAATTCCATATTTGAAGATTGGGAAGACTCTGTAAAATACCAATATAAACATGTACAAAATTGAATGACATTATTTTGAAATCATTTTATACTTAACAAAACTATATACGGTGTTCGGACTCGAAATGTACAAAAATAATTTATTACTACTAAAAATGATTTTATATTTATAAAGAAAACGAATATTTATGATATAAATGATTAACAAATATATTTACATACATTCTGCACGAAAAAAAACCGAAATTACATGAAATCTGTCTTTACGAGAATCACCTCTGTGTCAGTATACAACAGGTATAATAAAGCCTGAACAGCAGGCGGGCTCCTTTCTTTCATACATGGCTGCTCTAGGAGCCCCTCGTCAGTCCTTGCCGAATCGCCGTCTACACTACGTATACACTATGTACGTATACACTAATACACCTTTACTGCCGAAAACCGTTACGTCGTACAAACATGGGGGAAACACAGTTTCTAGCTACTGAGAGTTCTTGCAGGAATATTTTATAAAATGATGAGATTTTCGTAAAGCGTACATTTAGAATAATAAATTACTGTATTAAAATTTAAATGATCTATGAATATTAATCAATAAATGAACATACTACAAATGGAATTGATAAATAAATATTAATCTATGTTAATAGACAGAAAATATACCAACGCGCTGTAACGTAATAATCAATGGATTACATTCACACGTCCGTTAATGTCGCGCCACGTATTTCTCCCTAAAAATTAGTCTAACTATTCGTTGAGCACTCCTGAGCAGCCAGTTTTTTAGTATATTATATTTAGTACTGTACACTATCAGTTTCTTGTTGAAACAAGGTCGAGACTCGCGAAGACATTTTTAAAACTACTTTAGAAAATCGATTTTCGAAAAAAAATGTATAATTTTTTATCTTTACTTGTTGCAAAATTTAGATATTTCAAACATAAAATAAGCAATAACTGTGCATAATTATATTTTCTGCATACCTTCAGAAAGTTTTTCCATTTTGCAGAATTAAAATTGAGACAGTTTCGTCCGTTTCACAGCACTTCGAAACAGGCAAGAATTTTTCGACGCGTACGCTTGTTTAATGCGTACCGAACGGCGGCTGAATGTCGACTGATGTCGAGGCGACCCTAGAGCAGGTATAAACCTGCCCGGTCCGGAATTTCGTCCTAGGACTATCAGTAAACAAGATCTGAACATATATAGACGAATATATACAACTCAAAAATTTGACTTTTGGCCAGCTTTTTGGGATTCTGCCCCACTGTGCGTCTGTGACATCTAGCGGTGGGGAGCAGTAGCTCGTGCGAGCGCTGCCCTACCGACTCGAGCCGGGGCTGCGTCGAAGGTTTCCTTGGGTATCATTCCCTCTCAAGGCAGGAGCCTAAATTAGAAGATCTAAAAAAGCATTTTTTCCGGATTTTTTTAGAAGGGAAGAAACAAGTAAGCCCAGTAAACATTGATGTATCTTTTCATGTGTATTTGAAAAGCATTAAAAAAACTTTTAACGTGAAACCACAAATCACTGCAGATTTACCAGCCTATTCCATGTGCGTCTTGCAACTGTTGTCCCCAATCTGTGGCGAAAATGTAGCTCGTAGTTCTTGACTAAAAAAAAACAAAACGTTCAATTGTCATATATTTTTCTTCTGGGTGAACTAAGGAAAGGCGGAAAAAATCGTGAAACTACAACTTTTATCCGGTTTGAAAAAGAGATGTGTTTAAAAAAACACTTTAACGTGCGATAAAAATTATTTACAAATGCTTTTTTAACGACTTTTTCAGTTCACTTCTTTTTTTTTGCTAACACACCCGCCAATGCAGTGGCAAGACGCACATGGAATAGGCTGATAAATTTGCCGTCATTTATTTTTCGTGTTGAAATTTTTTTTTATACATTTCAAATATACATGAAAAGATTCCTCAATGTTTACTGGGCTCACTTGTTTTTTTGGACCTTCTAATTCAGACTCCGGCCTTAAGTTAAACTACCTGTACATCCCGTCATTAACACAAAATCTAATTACAAACGCACACACACACACACGCGGATGCGCGCGCGCCTTCTTATTCATGTGTGTGTGGGTGTATGTGTGTAATCAGAATTTGGGTTAATAACGGGATGCACCAGGTAGCTGTGTGTGTGTGCGTGTGCGCACGCGCGCGCGCGCGTGTGTGTGTGTGTGTTCATACATACATACATATACATATACTAGGTGACAATTAAAAGGTGCTCAATAGTGTTGGAATACAACGAAAGTTCTGTTCTATTTTTTCCATTTCTTCACTTTTATCATGATGTCTAATTTTTTCACCGATTAAGGTGGTGGATCTCTAATGAAGATAAGAAAAACCATTTGGGTTTGGACTTCCGTACCCTAAGTCGGCAGAAAAAAATGTGTGTTTATTTTTACTGTTGCAGAATAAAGATAATCAAAATCCGCATAAAAAGCACGGTTGTAGTTCCGAAAAACGGAAACCGTATTTCGATCTGAAATTTGGTATACACCTTCCTTTTAATATTTTAATAGATCCCCTAAAAGCCGCGCTTCTACTATATGTATACCTGGCAGGCTCAGCTCTGGCTACACCTTTATTTGTTATCGCGCTCTTCCCTTTGTGTGGATTTCCGTCGTTTGGGCGGTAGAAAACCTCCCTCTATCGCTACCGTGGTCTGCGATTATGATTTTAAATCTCGTATAACGAATCTAATACCCCACCATTCCACACGCACATCCGAGATGCCCTGCGTCCACACTAGTGTTCCACGCTCCCCATCATTTGCACAAAACGGAGAGCGCGATACCATGTATAGGTATTGCTAGAGCTGAGCCCGTCAGCTATAAATATAGTAAGAACGTCGTAAAAGAATAACTTTCAAAAGTCGATATCTCGAAAACTATCGCGCGTCGGCCAAAATTCTTTTGGGAATCTCTTAAAATATGTAAAGGAAGTTATACTGCCATATTTAAAGGAAGGTATATGCCAAATTTCAGACTGAAATGCGGTTTCTGCTTTTCGGAACTTTAGCCCAAAGCACTCTGAAAAAAACTACCTCGTGCATTTTTTCATCGAGAAAAAAATGTATCAAAGATGTCTTTTGAATTGGACAAAAGGAATTTAATTCCATTAAATAGAAAGTTTTTCATGAGTGTTTCGTATTCGGAATTTTCTTTATATTGGGTGTCTCATTTTCATTTAACACCGTATTTATCGCGAAAAATATAGCTCCGATCAAGTATTGAGTAAGATGAAACTTTTAGGGTTCAAAGGCGGACGTTAAAAACAATATCTTTGGTCAAAAATTCAAAATGGTGACGTTGAGATAGCCGACATGTTTTTTCTCAATGGGGACGTGATTTTATTTCACCAAAAAGTTTGTCAGCCCAAAACTAACAACTGTGGTGGGAAATTTCTTTGATAAAGTTCATAATTTTTTAGGTTGGGTCATCTTTTTTTGTACTGTTTTCGTGCTATCCAAAATGTACAACGAGGAGGTTGAGTCTTTGACATCCCTAGTGTAAGTGTACGTGTGTGTGTGTTGGTGAGAGTTTGTTTGGGTTTGTTTGATAACCCGAACAAAAGCAAATGAGGATCAGGTATATGCGGCTCGTCGCTTCCGTTATCAAACAAACTCACGCAGTCTTACACTTGGGTTCGTACGATGTTAAAATTTGCATCGTTGAAATGCAACGAAATTTTATTTTTATTTTTGTATATCTTCATTTTGTTCATCGTCCAAAATCTTATCGTCAAAATTTGGCCTACAGATTTATATTAAAAAATAGTGAAATGAGTTTGAACCCTCTTCATAGCCCAAATTTGTCAAAAAACATCGGGTTACTTAGCTTTCGTTGCGTTCCAACGGTACTGGAGAGGCGTTGCATGGGGTTCCAAAAACACTCGAGAAACAGGTGATTCAAATCGTGGTTTATCTTTATTGTTAATGCGAAATGAAGGAACGTATAGAAAAAGAAAAAAACGCGGGACCCGCCTTGCTCCCGGCCTGGGTGATCGGGAAGAACAATAAAAGCGCCGCGCGCGCTGTAGAGAGCGCGAGTGCTAGCGGAGACGCCGCGCGTTAGGCCCTCCGTGAACCGGCAAATGTCGCGGCCTTTGAATCGGAACACAACCGAGTCTCCATACTCCCCCTTGATTCAGGACGTCGCTATTCCGAAGTTACGATCCTTGTGAGACCGATGAGGTCTAAACACTCAACGTGTTTTTGCTTCGGGATGCCCTTAGTTAGAACGTCTGCTGCCATATCCGTAGTGGGCATGTATTCGACCTCGATCTCGCCGCTCGCAAGAATCTTCCGAACGTAGTGGTGACGCATGTTGATATGCTTGCTTCTACTGTGGAATACGGGGTTTTCAGCAAGCTTCCGTGCCCCGTTGTTGTCGCAGAAAACTTTTACCTCCGCCAACTCAACGAAGCCTAGCTCACCTCCATAAAGCTAGCAGAGCAATCTCCCGAAAATGGATTTAATTGATATCAAAATTTTGTGCTAGATATCGCTAGATCAAAGTAGTTCACATTTATGTGCTTTTTATATGCTCTACGAGTACCTAAGAGCCAAACCTCTAAAACGAAAATTTCTCCGAAGTCCACCCCTACGAGACCCAAGCTACCCGCCAATGGGAGTAATGGTTATTTTTTCAATATCGCAAAATCAAAGTAGTCCACATTTATGTGCTTTTTATGTGCTAATTTTGTGTTCAGCAGAGCACTTTTGATTTCTAATTTCCCGCTAAACGGTAAGAGCACAAAATTTTTAAATGGAACACAAAATTAGCACATGAAAAGCACATAAATGTGGACTACTTTGATTTTGCGATATCGAAAAAATAACCATTACTCGTATTGGCGGTTAATTTGGGTCTTGTGGGGGGTGATTTTGGGAGAAATTTGCGTTTTAGCGGTTTGGCTCTTGAATATTCGTAGAGCACATAAAAAGCACATAAATATTATGTGTTTTCATGTCAGTATGTCCAAAAAATGGTAAATTCTCTTATTTGGGGGTTATTAAGGGTCTAAATCGGGTGAAAAAAAATAGGGGTTTGGCTGTTCGATATTCGCAAAGCACATAAAAAGCACATAAATATCACGTAGTTTCGTTCTTAGATAAGCCAAATATCATCAAGTGCTCTGCTAGCTTGATGGCAAGCCAGCAGAGCACTTTTGATTTCTAATTTCCCGCTAAACGGTAAGAGCACAAAAATTACTTTTTTGCGCTCTTTTGAGCGAAAAAAATACTTTGATTTCGCGATATCGAAAAAATAGCCAATACTCGTATTTGCCGGTAGCTTGGGTCTTGTAGGGGTGGTTTTGAGAGAAATTTGCGTTTAAGCGGTTTGGCTCTTGGATATTCATAGAGCACATAAAAAGCACATAAATGTGGACTACTTTGATTTTGCGATATCGAAAAAATAATCATTACTCCTATTGACGGGTAATTTGGGTCTTGTGGGGGTGGTTTTCAGAGAAATTTTCGTTTTAGAGGTTTGGCTCTTAGATACTCGTAGAGCACATAAAAAGCACATAAATGTGGACTACTTTGATCTAGCGATATCGAAAAAATAACCAGTACTCGTATTGGCGGGCAGCTTGGGTCTTGTAGGGGTGGTTTTGGGAAAAATTGGCGTTTTAACAGTTTGGCTCTTGGATATTCTTAGAGCACATAAAAAGCACATAAATGTGGACTTCTTTGATTTTGCGATATCGAAAAAAATAACCGTTACTCCTATTGGCGGGTAATTTGGGTCTTGTTGGAGTGGTTTTGGGAGAAATTTGCGTTTTAGCGGTTTGGCTCTTGGATATTCATAGAGCACATAAAAAGCACATAAATGTGGACTACTTTGATTTTGCGATATCGAAATAATAGCCATTACTCGTATTGGCGGTTAAATTGGGTCTTGTGGGGGTGGTTTTGGGAGAAATTTGCGTTTTAGCGGTTTGGCTCTTGAATATTCGTAGAGCACATAAAAAGCACATAAATATTATGTATTTTCATGTCAGTATATCCAAAAACTGGTAAATTCACTTATTTGGGGGTTTTTTAAGGGTCTAAATCGGGCGAAAAAAAAATAGGGGTTTGGCTGTTCGATATTCGCAAAGCACATAAAAAGCACATAAATATCACGTAGTTTCGTTCTTAGATAAGCCAAATATCATTAAGTGCTCTGCTAGCTTGATGGCAAGCCAGCAGAGCACTTTTGATTCCTAATTTCCCGCTAAACGGTAAGAGCACAAAAATTTTAAATGGAGCACAAAATTAGCACATAAAAAGCACAAAATTTTGATATCAAATCCATTTTCGGGAGATTGCTCTGCTAGCTTTATGGAGGTGCCTAGCTCGACGAGGAACCTTCTGAAGTACGTGGCCTCCTTTGCTGCTTCAGACAAGGCCATATATTCCGCCTCCGTTGAACAGAGCGCCACGGTCTTCTGCTTTCTGGATTCCCGTGAGGCAGGGCATCCTCCGAGGATGAAGACGTATCCGGTATATGATTTCCTGCTGTTAGGACAGTTAGCCCAGTCGGCGTCAACGTATCCCGGTAGCGGCCTTCCAGTGCGACGAATCTTGAGTCCCGTGTTTCGCGAGCTTTGCAGATACCTAAGGACTCGCTTCGACGCCAACCAGTGCTCGGTGCAGAAACGGCTGCAAAATTGACTCAAACAGCTCACGGCGTGAGCAATGTCGGGACGAGTACATACGGCTAGGTACATAAGCGAGCCGATCAACTCACGAAACGGAAGCCTCTCCTCCTCCGAGCTCGGATCCTCGTTGCTTCTCATGAGTTTTGCTACCGGCTCCAGGAGCGTGCTGGCGGCCTTGCAATCTTGCATTCCGAAACTCTCAAGAACATCCCTAACGTATCCGGCCTGACAGACAATTACCTCGCTTCCGCGTTGAACGAAATCCATCCCCAGGCAATAGTTCACCGCGCCGATATCGGTGACGTGGAACGCGCTCGATTGATGTCGCCCGAAATCGAAAAGTTCCTTGTCGTTCCGTGAAGCGACAAGAATGCCGTGCACGTAATAACAGATGAGGATCAGGCTCTCCCCGCTTCCTTTGAAGGAAACGCACGGGTCCGCGGACGATCCGTTCGCTCCGTAATTCGTCATCTCTCGGCTGACCCTGTCGTTCCAACAGCGACCTGCTTGCCGCAACCCGTAGAGAGCCTTATTCAACAGGCATACTTTGTCGCCCTTGCTGACTTCGTCGAGCATCGTTTCGGCCTTTCTCTTGACATCGCCGCCGCTGGGTTCGGTCTAGATAATGTTCTCGAGGGCCTCTTCCGTATACTTCGGGATCTCCATGAAAACCATCTCCCCTAATTCTCCGTTTAGCTACGCGGTCGCGACATCCAATTGATTTACTATCAATCCGCGCTCTGCCGCGAGCGCCATCAAAGTCCTAACGGAATCGAGTCGCGCCACTGGCGCAAACGTCTCATTGAAATTCTCCCCCCCCCCCCCCCCCCGACGTTGTGCGAAACCTCTCGCGACCAAACGAGCCTTTCTGCGAACGAGCTTCCCGTCCCGCCCGTACTTGTTCCGCAATACGATTCGGCTGCCGATCACTTTCCGATCTTTCGGCCTCGACGATAGTCCACGTATCATTCTTGATTATTGATTTGATTTTCGATGCGATCGCTTGATGCCACTCGTCTGCGCTCGGTCCATGAATCGCTTGTTCGAACGTTATCCCAGCGAGACACGATACCTCTTCAGCTCATTGCGTGAAATGGTAATTCTTTCTGGGTCTTCCTCTGAGACCAGTCCTTTCTGTTTTGGGTCTACCTCGGCCTCTTCTGGGGATGCAGACGCCAGCATCCGCTCATGCGCCCGGCTGATTTGTCAATACCGCCGGGCTTCTCTGGTCGCGTTTGTGTTCGATGTCATCGAGGGCTTTGCGGTTCGTTGGAGGGAAAATCGTCTCAATTTCCCTGAAGCCTTCGCCGCCGTTGTCGGCGTTTTCAAAATGAACGTCATTTTCCGGACCTCCAGACGATCCGATGAATTTCACGTTGCGGGCAACGTTTATGCGCCTATCCTCGAAAAGCCAGATGCGGTACCCCTTGGTTTCATCCGAATATCCGACGAATATGCGCTTCTTTGAACGATCCTCGAGCTTGCCCCTCGACGGCGTTCGATCGACAACGAAGACCTGAGAACCGAATTCTTGAAAGTGACTTACGTCCGGGGACTGTCCGGTCCATTTCTCGTAAGCTGTTTTCCCATCGAGGCTTCTAGACGGGCAGCGATTTCGTATGTAGTTGGCGGTATACGCCGCTCAGCCTCAGAAGGATGGCGGTAACCGTGACTCTATTAGAAGGCACCTTGTCATATCCATTAACGTTTGATTCCTTCTTTCAGCGACCCCGTTCTGTTGCGGCGTGTGAGTGACCGTCAACCTTCGCCGGATGCCGTTGGACCTGAGGAACGCGTCAAAAGATTAATTCAAATACTCTCTTCCATTATCCGCTTGGAGCAACTGTATGTTGCACCCATGTCGATTTTCGGCGAATGCCTTGAAGTCTTTGAAAGCGTTTAGAACTTCGTCCTTTCCCTTGAGTACATGGACCTCGCCCCAACCAGTGTGGTCGTCGATGAATGTACCGATGTATCTCGCCCTTCCATTTAACTCGACTCGCATCGGGCCGATGACGGCGCTGTGAATTATTTCCAGTATCTTCGAGTCCCTTGTGGATTTTTTCGGAAATGGAATCCTCGTCATTTTCCCGCGAAGGCATACTTCGCAGTTGAGTTCCGACGGCGAATCCTCAAGATTCATGCCTCGCACAGCGCCTTCGCGATCACATCTGACCAGGTCGCGGACGTTCAGATGAACCATTGCGATGCCATTCATCCTTCGAAGCATTCCTGTCAGTACCCTCGGCGACGTTTACCTTTTCGCTGAGTTCGACGTTTGTCTCACGTATGTAGTAAAGTCCCCTTATTCGGTCGGCGATGACTACCAAGTTTCCGCTTCCGTCGATTACTTCGGCCTTTTCCTTGTCGAAGACCACTGACAAGGAGACAGTACGGCAGTCGGATTTTTGTAATTTTTCGTACTCATGGTACGCGAAGTTCAGAGCTCGAATATTAATATCCCAAAGCTGTTCGACGCCATATTCAGAAATTTTCGAGAAAATTGACTTTAAAGTTTTCGAGCGCACTCTTATCCCACAAAGATGCAACGATATTCGAACCGGGCTCGTGGCGTACCCGGTAGCGCTCGAGTCTAGTAATCGCGGGGTCGCGAATACTAGACTTCGAGACTAGCGAGAAGGGTAGAGAGCGCGAGCGCTACAGGAGACGCCGCGCACTAGGCCCTCCCCGAACCGGCAAACGGCGCGGCGTTTGAATCGGAACACAACCGAGTCTCCACAGATACAAACTTTAACATCATTAGGTTCGTTTGATAACAGAAATAACGAGGTGCAGAGACCTAATCCTTGTTTGGGTTATCGAATAAACCCAAAGAAACTCAGACAAACCCTAACAAACTCACATCGAGAGACACACGCTCACTTACACTAGGGATGTTGAAGACTTTACCTCCTCGTGGTATATTCTGGATAGCGCTAGAATAGTAAAAAAAACTCGGCCAAGTGCGGGTTGGGCCTCGCTCTATTAGGGTTCCCCACATATGACCAATTAACTATTTTTTAAACAAGATATTTAATAAAGTAATGGTTTTTTTCTATCTTAGTTCTTAGGTAGTACTGAACTGAAACCATATTGGGTGATGATAGCTAAAGAAAGATTTGTATACGCTTGCTGTAAGCTAATAATGAAAATATATAAAATTATTATTATTTAAATATGTCCAATACCAAACTACTTATTTTTGGAGTTGGGACCAGCCAGTTGCCAATAGTGTCATATTTTTCGTAGAAAAGAGGAGGCGAAAAAAAATGAAATATGCGATCTACAGTCTTTTTTAAATTTGCAATCTCGTTTCTTCCATGACGTCAATCTCGCGTTCTTGGCTGGCACCGACTCCAAAAATAAGAAATTTGGTATTGTAAATATTTAAATAACAATAATTTTATATATTTTCATTATGATTTGATTGTATTATGTATACAATAAATTATTAAATTGTTTTCTTGTAGCTTCTATTGTATGGGGTCCTTCCCCTATTACATTCCCTACCATATTCCACTTTAAATCTCCACCTTGCTGCGGCAGCCGACTTTCCCCTCTATCGCATTCACCATGACATTTCCGCCAGTGCAGCCAGATCGCGCGTAAAAGTTACCCCCTCTCTAGTCTCTTACGCGCCCATCACACAATCATAGTAGCGCGTGTCCGTGAGCGAGCGACGCTCGGACGTCTTCGGAAAGAGCCGAGCGGGGTCGAAGTATCCCGACCGCGCCTTTGGCAGCTATACCAATAAATGGACGCTGAGCACGTTCATGTGCGGCCAAGCCGAAACGAAGGATTCGAGGGAAAAAGCAATCTGAGCACGACTCGCGCGTGACGTCACCCGCCGGCACGAGCGAGGCTTTTAGATGATTTCAATGCTTATTTAGCTCTTGATTCTCTGCGTTATTAATGTATACAAAAAAATATATCGCGCACTCTGATCGCTTATTTTTTCAGTTTATACGTTAATTTAAATATAATAATAAATCTAAATTACAACTTATTTATCTTCTAAAATATTGTTTACGCTTTACTCGCACCCGTCCTTATGCCAAATAAATTATAATTCATAAAAGTAAGCGGAAATATATTTATATTCGTATTATTATATTAATTCTCATACTTTCATCAAGTGATAAAGCATTATCCCCAAAAACAAGCCATTCATCCATCCGGCCGCGAATAGTCAGTACCAGAAAGTGCACGTATTCTACAAGCGGTGAGATGGTCCCGTTGGTAGCGTTCCTTGATTCGGTCCGCAGGGGCGCGGGTTCGTTCCCCGCGCTCGGTGCTTTTTTTCTAATACTACTATTAATTCTTATTTGATTAGTTATTTCTATTAGTTATCATTATTATTTTAATTAGTTATCTTTTAGTGTCAAAAAATTTATCGCGCACTCCGACCGCTTATTTTATTAGTTTGTACGTTAATTTAAATGTAATAATAAATCTGAATTACAACTTATTTATCTTCTAAAAAATTGTTTACGCTTTACTCACACCCGTCCCTATGCGAAATAAATTGTAATTCATAAAAGTAAACGGAAATATATTTATATTCGTATTATTATATTCATTCTCATACTTTCATCAAGCGATAAAGCATTATCACCAAAAACAAGTCAATCATCCATCCGGCCGCGAATCGTAAGTGCCAGAAAGTGCATTTTTAAGACAAGCGATAAGATGGTCCCGTTGGTAGCGTTCCTGGCTTCGGTCCGCAGGGGCGCGGGATCGTTCCCCGCGTTCAGTACTATCCTGTTTTTTTTTTAATTATTAATTTCTTTTTGTATGGGGCGAATTGTTTATTCTTAAAACACGCTCATTGAAAAAACATTATTCTGAAAATAGGAAAACTGATCATTATATTTTACGATTAAAACATTTTTGTTCTGTCAATGGTGAGTGTTCACAAATAAACAATTCATCTCATTACAATGAAAATTACCTGCAAATGTAAAACCATACAAAAATGCCACGTTTTGTACTTCTTTCCACGTCACCCATGAGGTAAAGTACAATGGTACGCATTTTTTTAACGTGGTGTCCCCAGGAGGTATAATCCACGACGAAAAAAAAACCTTAAAGAAACCTCCAAGTCCAAGTTTTTCATCGATTGCACAAAAAATATCGAAATAAACACTTTAGTAACATTTTTGCGAATATTGCACTAAGATCACTTCTTATTTTCCTGTTGTGTGTAAACATTTATTTACCCCGGAAAGTTGTAAACGTCCCAGTCATCGTCCTGGTCGTATGCTCGGACGTGGAGCTTTTCTTTTGGTTTCTTGCCTGCCTCACTGTACAAATTTTCCGGGTTCATTAGAGACAGATGGTCTCAAGTTATGGTCATTGTGGTCGCACTGCCTCCCCCCCGCCCTTTAAAGCCAACTTTACGACGCAGATTGAATTAAGCATACTCGAACCGAGGCAGTTCCTTTTCTTTGTTTTTGTGTCTGGGATAAGAGAGAACGCTCTTTCAGCCGCAGCATTCGAATTAGGCAATGTCCTCACCATACCCAGCAACAAACGCAAAGTTTCGTACCGGAGAATACCGTCAGAATTGGTAACAGTGCAAATTGCCATCCATATGTCGTCGAATGACAATTTACACCATTCTTCCTTCTGATGACTGTTCTCTTCGTACAAGGAGTGCCATTCGTTGCGAATTTTTATTTCATCGGAAACGCGAAGTTGACGACAAACGAACAATACGCGCGCAATGGTCGACTCGCGATCCGCATCTAATAACGCATAATAACGTTAAATTCTTCAAAAATTCGTTGTCGAAGGGGAGTCTATCGCGAATTTGACTCGAAGCCGTGACGTAAAACCGAAGGCAGTTTTGGCGGAACGTGTCGACTTCGGCTTGTGGAGTCCCTCTGCTCTGTACATCCGCCAAATATTCTTTGCAATCATCCCCAATATCAATATCAATCACTGCGCGCTGATTCGCGCACTTATCGATCTGATATTGCGACTCGCAATATCAGATGTACAAAGCAGAGGGACTCTACAAGCCGAAGTCGATACGTTCCGCCAATACTGCCTTCGGTTTTAGGTCACGGCTTCGAGTCAAATTCGCGATAGACCCCCCTTCGACAACGAATTTTTGAAGAATTTAACGGTATTCGAAAAGGGCCCTGCGTTATTAGATGCGGATCGCGAGTCGACCATTGCGCGCGTATTGTTCGTTTGTCGTCAACTTCGCGTTTCCGATGAAATAAAAATTCGCAACGAATGGCACTCCTTGTACGAAGAGAACAGTCATCAGAAGGAAGAACTGTGTAAATTGTCATTCGACGACATGTGGATGGCAATTTGCACTGTTACCAATTCTGACGGTATTCTCCGGTACGAAACTTTGCGTTTGTTGCTGGGTATGGTGAGGACATTGCCTCATTCGAATGCTGCGGCTGAAAGAGCGTTCTCTCTCATCCCAGACACAAAAACAAAGAAAAGGAACTGCCTCGGTTCGAGTATGCTTAATTCAATCTGCGTCGTAAAGTTGGCTTTGAAGGGCAGGGGTGACAGTGCGACCACAATGACCATAACTTGAGACCATCTGTCTCTAATGAACCCGGAAAATTTGTACAGTGAAGCAGGCAAGAAACCAAAAGAAAAGCTCCAAGTCTGAGCATACGACCAGGACGATGACTGGGACATTTACAACTTTCCGGGGTAAATGAATTTTTACACACAACAGGAAAATAAGAAGTGATCTTAGTGCAATATTCGCAAAAATGTTACTAAAGTGTTTATTTCGATAATTTTTGTGCAATCGATGAAAAACTTGGACTTGGAGGTTTCTTTAAGGTTTTTTTTTCGTCGTGGATTATACCTCCTGGGGACACCACGTTAAAAAAAATGCGTACCATTGTACTTTACCTCATGGGTGACGTGGAAAGAAGTACAAAACGTGGCATTTTTGTATGTTTTTACATTTGCAGGTAATTTTCATTGTAATGAGATGAGTTGTTTATTTGTGAACTCTCACCATTGACAGAACAAAAATGTTTTAATCGTAAAGTATAATGATCAGTTTTCCTATCTTCAGAATAATGTTCTTTCAATGAGCGTGTTTTACGAATAAACAATTCGCCCCATACAAAAAGAAATTAATAATTTAAAAAAAAAAACAGGATAGTACTGAGCGCGGGGAACGATCCCGCGCCCCTCCGGACCGAAGCCAAGAACGCTACCAACGGGACCATCTTATCCCTTGTGTTAAAAATGCACTTTCTGGCACTTACGATTCGCGGCCGGATGGATGATTGACTTGTTTTTGGGGATAATGCTTTATCGCTTGATGAAAGTATGAGAATGAATATAATAATACGAATATAAATATATTTCCGCTTACTTTTATGAATTACAATTTATTGGGCATAGGGACGGGTGTGAGTAAAGCGTAAACAATTTTTTAGAAGATAAACAAGTTGTAATTTAGATTTATTATTACATTTAAATTAACGTACAAACTAATAAAATAAGCGGTCGGAGTGCGCGATGAATTTTTCGACACTAAAAGATAACTAATTAAAATAATAATGATAACTAATAGAAATAACTAATCAAATAAGAATTAGTTGTAGTATTAAAAAAAAAAAGCACCGAGCGCGAGGAACGAACCCGCGCCCCTGCGGACCGAATCAAGGAACGCTACCAACGGGACCATCTCACCGCTTGTAGAATACGTGCACTTTCTGGTACTGACTATTCGCGGCCGGATGGATGATTGGCTTGTTTTTGAGGAAAATGCTTTATCGCTTGATGGAAGTATGAGAATTAATATAATAATACGAATATAAATATATTTCCGCTTACTTTTATGAATCATAATTTATTTGGCATAAGGACGGGTGTGAGTAAAGCGTAAACAATTTTTTAGAAGATAAACAAGTTGTAATTTAGATTTATTATTATATTTAAATTAACGTACAAACTAATAAAATAAGCGGTCGGAGTGCGTGATACATTTTTCGACACTAAAAGATAACTAATTAAAATAATAATGATAACTAATAGAAATAACTAATCAAATATGAATTAATAGTAGTATTTAAAAAAAAAGCACCGAGCGCGAGGAACGAACTCGCGCCCCTGTGGACCGAAGCAAGGAACGCTACCAACGGGACCATCTCACCGCTTTTAGAATACGTGCACTTTCTGGTACTGACTATTCGCGGCCGGATGGATGAATGGCTTGTTTTTGGGGATAATGCGTTATCGCTTGATGAAAGTATGAGAATTAATATAAAAAAACGAATATAAATATATTTCCGCTTACTTTTATGAATTATAATTTATTTGGCATAAGGACGGGTGCGAGTAAAGCGTAAACAATATTTTAGAAGATAAATAAGTTGTAATTTAGATTTATTATTATATTTAAATTAACGTATAAACTGAAAAAATAAGCCATCAGAGTGCGCGATATATTTTTTTGTATACATTAATAACGCAGAGAATCAAGAGCTAAATAAGCATTGAAATCATCTAAAAGCCTCGCTCGTGCCGGCGGGTGACGTCACGCGCGAGTCGTGCTCAGATTGCTTTTTCCCTCGAATCCTTCGTTTCGGCTTGGCCGCACATGAACGTGCTCAGCGTCCATGTATTGGTGTAGCTGCCGAAGGCGCGGTCGGGAAACTTCGACCCCGCTCGGCTCTTTCCGAAGACGTCCGAGCGTCGCTCGCTCACGGACACGCGCTACTATGATTATGTGATGGGCGCGTAAGAGACTAGAGAGGGGTAAACTTTTACGCGCGATCTGGCTGCACTGATTTCCGCCATGGGGGCGTACGCAAATTACGTAACCCAATTGGGCGGGGGGGGGGGGCGGGTTCGTCCAGGCGTTACGGTCTACGTACGTGAGGGGAGGAGAGGGGGTCAAGGTTTGTGTTCCGTCATGATTTTAGAACTGCCAGAAATAGCAAAATTTCTGTATGTTTAAGTTTCGAATTTAAAACTCGTATGCAATCTTACCGCGGAAAGTTGACAGCTTTCTATACAAAATGTCAGTTAAATGGGGGAGTCACTGTGCAAGAACTTGCGCAGTAGCTTTCCCCTTTGCCCACTTGCGCCAAGGAAAATAAAAATAATAAAATGTTGTTTTTCATGATTTTTAAAAGTGAATATATACAAAAATATGTGCGTAAAATTTTTAGTCACAAGTCCGAAAATTGACGGAGTTGCAGTCACTTTAGTGAGAACAGATAGCGAGACCGGTTAGTGCTCTCAGTCCCTACAGGTATGGCATCGTTCACAATGGATAAAGTGCAGGCTCTTATTATTTTGTGCAATATAATGGAAATGAAAAACCGTCATATCGCCCGCGACCACATACTTCAATGAAGAAAATTTTAGAACAAACAACTTTTCATCAAGAAAAATGAAACGGAAACTTTAAACGCGTTTTTTTCGAAACTTCTTTTTTTTTATCTTGTCCCAGTGAATGGTCAAAAACTTATGAACCGATTTTCAATTTTTTTGTTTGACATTTTTGTAATCGCGGTAGCTAAGGTTGTACGTAGCCGATTTTTTAAATTTTGATAATTACTATTTTTAAGGTAACACGCGTTTTGACCCGACGACAAAATATCCTCGACAAAATATCCGCGACAAAATATCCGACGACACAATATCCGCAGGATAAAATATCCTCATGACAAAATATCCGCAAGACAAAATATCTGCCGATATTATATCCGCTGTCGGTAATTAAATCTATGATTAACGTTATTACTCTTAAACTAGGACAACTGGCTTCATGAGACAGTCAATGTTTTTCTCTCTGCTGTGTATGTAGTGCTAATGTTTCTTGAAGGAATGACGTTGTAGTGCTACAGTTTAAAGTGTATGTAGTGCTACAGTTTAAAGTGTGCTGTGTATGTAGTGCTACAGTTTTTTTTTCCAGTCGTACAGGGCTTCCCCTTTTTACGAGCCCCAATCCACCTCAACTTCGTTATAACCTCCCATTCCACATCCAAACCTCCTCTATCAAACTATTCCACAATTCACCCCTACCTCCCCTTTCCACACCCCCCCCCCCCCCCACCTCGCGGCCGCAGCCGACTTCCCCCTCTGTATCGTATTCACCACGGTATATCTGCCATGGGCATACGGAAAATGCGGAAAACCTATACCGATACAGCCGGTTACAAGTTCGCCTCCCAGTCACGGAACTAGTCGTCTTTCGCCGAAAAATATCGAAGAAAAACATTTTCCGACGAAAGTACGCGACTGGGTTTCGAACTCGCGACCTCCCGATCCGCTGGCCAGCACGCTAACCACTAGACCAACACGCACCGGGTCTAGTGCTACAGTTTAAAGTGTTTAAAGAAGGGAGCAAAATTATTAATATATGACGGATATGTTTATTAAAAAAAGAGTATGAATAAAACAAGCATAACTTGGCGTTGTGTTGAGCATAAGAAACGTTCATGTAATATTATTATAGTACATCCTATTATAGTACATACTATTATTATAGTATCCAAGTATATTTGCGTGGCATTGCTAACAATATTTTATTAAACTAATATTATATACAAAAACTTTACAATAAAGAAATAAGTGCAATGAAGAAGCTCGTATTATGCCCCCACCCCACTATCTCACACACCCCACAAAGGTGTTTTACGCGCGACCCCGTTGATGTGGTGGACGAGATTTAAGATTTTGTCTCGCGGATGTTTTGTCATGACAATATTTTGTCTTTCGGATATTTTATCTTTCGGATATTTTGTCTTTCGGATATTTTGTCCTCGGATATTTTGTCGCGGATATTTTGTCGTCGGGTGAGATGTGACGTAGCCATTTTTAAAGTGTGCTTGCATACCAAAAATGGGCCTTGAAAATAGACAAAAAATGTCCAAACTGTCGGCATTTTGTAAAAAAAAACAACAAAATAAAAGAACGGCTACGCATAACGATAGCTACATTTGTATAGATGTCGATAAATTATCGACATTTTATTTACAGATAATCTTTTGTAAAGGTATCGATGGAGCAACGAAGAAACATTTATTTCCATTATCAAATCAAGGCGTATATCTCGGTTGATGTTGAAGATTTTTTTCATAAAAATTGGTATACAAATAGATAAATACTTCATAAAATGAGTATAAACCCGATCCTTTTATAATTAGTTGTATCTACGAAAAAAAATCGCTATTATTGACGACAAAGCATTCGTTACGAAACGAAAAAGAAGGGGGGGTCCGGCCAGGCGTTACGGTCCCGTTACGTGGGGGAGGAGGTGGGGGTAAGAATTGCGATATATGGCGTTACGTAATCTGTGTACGCCCCCCATGAGCATAGAGAAAATGTGGAAAACCTATACCACTACAGTCGGTCCCAGGTTTGCTTCCCAGTTTCGGAGGTAGTCGCGTTTCGTCGAGAAATAAATCACACGCTACAGCCATACACACATGACACACACGCGCACCGATCCGTATGCGTGACGTTAGTGTAGAACTGGAGCTACCTCACGCCCGTATTTATTTTCCTCCGAGACTACGAGACTAGTAATCGAACCCGCGACCTCCCGATGTTCTGGTTCGGAGGCAAGCACACTACCACTAGACCGGCACACCTGTTTTCAATAAATTATTATATATACTGCATGATGAATCGGCATTTTCAATATTTGTTGTTTAAATATAGTATATGTTACATTATATACAGATATTCCAAATTCCTGACTAGTTTAGTTTTTGAGATAGACCCCGTCACAAAAATGGTCTGAAACTGACAACGTTGACGGCCCCCATTTATTGATTTTTAAAGATAAAACATATATTTGTTCTCTACTCCATTAACCATTTCTCCATCCAGTAACCATTTTTTCTGCTCCTTTTTCACATATAGGGCCCCCATGAAAAATAATTTGTACTACAAATGATATGGACTGTTGTGTGAAAATGAATTCTTCTTGAATGCTCAATATTTTTTTTTTCCGGTTCAGGCTGTGAAAATTGTTCAAACATTTTTTCACACTCTCATCAGAGGTTTACGACCTCAATTTGCAAAAACAAAATTCTCCATAATAATACATAAAAAGCAATGGAAAATATAAATGCATACAACTCCATCGCACTTGAAATATTTTTGTAGTCCCGTTCCGGACTCCTCCTCTTAGTCTCACGATGCAATTTTTTTAAAAGCATTTCAACCATCCGATAATTTCCCACCTTTTAGATCCAAACATTGCGGATGGATTATAGAACAATGTGAACAAGTTCGGCATCAGTTCTTAATTGTTTAAGAAAATTACATTTAGTGACGTAAAGCTAAATTAATTGCGTTGCGCCAGCACTTATCACTCTGTAGACAGTGAGTCTGAAAGCTGCACTTGGCAGTGTGCTCTCGGCACCTTGCAAGATGCGCAAGCTCTGTGCAGATACTTTTGTGCCGCAAACAAAATTTTCCACCGTGTGGACTAAAGAAACTTTGTGCGCATATAAAAATTGGGAAAATCTCACCCTTCACTGTATTCGCAATAGGATCCATGCGAAGCACGACAAGTGATGGAAGCAATGTTTCGTTAGACTTTCTCCACAGTACTATATGTGAAAAACTCTGTGTAACATTTTCAAACTTTGTTTACAGAGATTCAGTGAATTATTAGAACTTTTCCCTCGCCGCTGAATAAAATGACAACTTTGATAAGCAGCTGGGCAAGTTATTCGCTTTGCCACTGCTTGTCAAACTTGTCATCTTTTTCATAATTCACTGAATCTCTCTAACGAAAGTTATCAAGAATAAGTCTAGAATAAGTCCAACGAAACATTGCTTCCATCACTTGTCGTTCTTCGCATGGACCTTATAGCGAGTACAGTGAAAGGTGAGATTTTGCTAATTTTTATGTGCGAACAAAGGTTCTTTGGTCCACACGGTGTAGAAATTTGTTTGCGGCACAAAAGGATCTGCAAAGAGGTTGCGCCTCTTGCAAAGCGCTGAGAGCACACTGCGAAGTACAGTTTTCGCACTCTATGTCCACAGAGTTATAGCACTGACGCAAAGAAATTTATCATTTATGTTTGCGACACTAAATGTAATTTTCTCAAACAATGATCACTATTTATAGAACAACTGGGTAAATATTCGGAAGTGGGGCTCCTGCTAAAATCAGGCTAATTTTTTTCTTATTTCTTTTAATTATCATAGCAGATGATACGAAGTAATATTATGACGGCGCACATGTTTTTTTTTTTTTTTTTTTTTTTTTCAAAAAAATTATTTGAATATCTGGACGTTGACCTCTGCTTGCAGTGCAGATGCAAGGAGGGATCCTCGTTGAAAATGAATGGCGTACTATTCCATGGGTGCATGGAATCGTGGGGTGCGTAGAACACTGGGGTGGGCGGTGGGCAGCTTGAATGGGTTCGTGAAATCGTGGGGTGCGTAGAACACTGGAGTGGCCCCCCACTGGGGTGGGCGGCCCACCCCAGTGTTCTACGCACCCCACAATTCCACGCACCCACCTGAGGTGCCCCCCTGCCTACCCCAGTGTTCTACGCACCCCACGATTCCATGCACCCATCCAAGGTGCCTAACAAATCCACCCCAGTGTTCTACGCCACCGTACGCCATGGGTACGTGCAATCGTGGGGTGCGTTGAACACTGGGGTAGGTACTTTACTGCATATGGTAAAGTACCCACCGGAATGCATATGGTTATTTTTATCCGGAAACATCATGCGCCGTTACAATAATGATAAGGATGATGTTTGTTAACCATATTAAATCATTTATACAAAAATTAGCCTAATTCTAGCAGGAGCCCCACTTTCGAACATTTACCAACAACTGATGCCGAACTTGTTCACATTGTTCTATAATGCATCCGCAATGTTTGGACCTAAAAGGTGGGAAATTATCGAATGGTTGAAATCCTTTGAAAAAAAATTGTATCTTGAGGCCGTAAAAGGAGAAAACCGGAACTTATCTACAAAAATATTTCAAATACGATGGAGTGGTATGTATTTATATTTTTCATTTCTTTATTTGTATTATTATGGAGTCTTCTTTTTGCAAATTGAGGTCGTAAATCTCTGACGAGGCTGTGTACTAACGTTTAAAAGATTTTTACAGCTCACGCGGCTCGCACGGTAAAACATCCGCAAATCCGTCGGACTTGCTGCAACACGAACACTGCGCATTTAATTTTGTTTTTCGTCGAAAAACAAGAAAAAAATTGTTTAACACAACCGCACAATTTTCAACATTTTATTCACGCCCGGTAGCATCCAAGCTGTCACGTTTTTCGTTTCATCGACTGCGATGTACGTCGTCTGCAGAATGCGTCATGAG
This sequence comes from Ophion obscuratus, assembly GCA_964007375.1. Lineage (NCBI taxonomy): Eukaryota > Metazoa > Arthropoda > Insecta > Hymenoptera > Ichneumonidae > Ophion > Ophion obscuratus. The sequence continues at coordinate 50,966,536 of OZ023314.1, forward strand.
CGCCTCGCCGATATTCGTGGGAACTAGCTTCCTCGGACATCTTGCAAGATTTGTTCGAAATCGTCAATAATTACCTATTAAATGTAGACACCCACGAGTTTCCGAAGATATGCGAAGGAATGAAATGATTGAGGTGTCGAAATGTGTGTTTTTATTGTGGCTATGCGGCTTTGCTCCTCTGCAAGTCATGGCATTAGCCAATTTTTTTATTATTTTAATCACGAGTCCAGTTTGGTAAGACAATCGCCTTTATTTCAAGTTCAAGGAATGTGACGAGCAGACAGCCGTTCGTCTATCAATTTGACGTCTTCTGGTCGAATTTCATGAAATTCTGAAAAGCCGTTTCGCAAATCCATGGGTATCTAAAATCGTGTTGTGCCATCCCGACGGCGATGGTGTGTTATTCCGTCTTAAAGGGCTATACCAGTGTGAACGCTGAAAATTTGAGTGATTGTCGGGATTTTTTGGAAGAAAAGTACTCAATTAAATGTTTTAGAAAATTAAGATTATATTTGGCTATATTTAACCTATATTATATGATTTTTTCATAGAAAAATATTGAGATCCGAGCGACTTATGCGCTGCCATCGGAGGCGCCAAAAAAAGTTCCTTTACTGCTGACATGATTTCGGCCAATTGAGTACCTGACACCGAAAAAGGAAAGAATGTCGTTAAACTGGAAGGTATTTCCTGTACGATGACGTAGGATTTTCGAAAAATATAAAAATCTAACAAATTGGCGTAGTTATAAAAAAGTCTGCTTCCTTGCCTATAAAATGCTCGTTTTTTCAATGCCAAATCGTTAATTTTCGTCCAATCAAAAATATCCTACGTCATTGTAGAGTAAATATATTCAAGAGTACTCAGTTGAAATTTCAAGTGAATCGGATAATTGCTCTTTGAGTTACAATGTCAGCAAATGTGAAAAATCTCATTTTGAGAAAAACGGGTTTAAAGATTTAACTATTGATTTTTGCAAGATAGAATGATATTAATATAAATTATATAAATGATAATGATATTCTTCAAAGTATAAATCGTCGAAAAAGGCAAAAAAATCGATTCTTTTAAAGTGTCACGCTGGTATGCCCCTTAAAACAACCATCATAGGTGCCAAAAGCTTGCCCCTCGCAGAAATCAAAAGCTGTATAGCATGACTGTGTGTTGTCGATTTTTTCGATTGCACTGGTGTCTCTACGGATTTCTGCCCTTCTTTGGCCAATGTGCGGCCTATATTGGAATTGAATCCACTTTTATCAGAATTAAGCGTGTTTTCCACCCCAACCTTGACTATGTTGCCTTCTACCATTTTTACCAATTCTGTAGCTTTGTTTTGAAGTGCACTGACTCGAGATTAATGTGACAAAGCGGCTATTTTTTGGGATTTTTTTTTGAATTTTTTGGAAAAAATTATCACGTGTACGTGGTATAAGAAATCTCTTTGTTTCAAACCCTTTTATCATTACTATCGTTATTGTAATAAGTATAATCCATTTAAAAAATGGTTTTTTTAATAAGTAAAATAAATAATAATAAATAACAAAAATGATTGAATAACTGGTGACTTTCACGAGTTATTTATGACTTATTGCAATAAACAATACGCCGTTTGTTGTTATGTTTATCGTTATTGTCATGAACGTCTAGTAGTCGAAGAATACAACATTATTTTCCTTTGAACTTTATTTTTATCTCGGTCCGTTCACGAGTTATAGAAAGACAAAAAGTTTCCATGGGTATGTTTCACCTCTTAAAAGTGGCTTTCTGCTAAAACAAGAAAATTCGTATCGAAACTTTTGACCCATTGTACATTAATTGTAACCTACTTTAACTGGACAAATTTATGTCCATGTTGGAAGATAAGAACCTTAAGCGTTTTCACTGTGAGAGGGCAGCGAGAAGGGGTAGAGCGAGCGTAGTTTACTCAAATATATGCAATCGCGTCATAGAACGAGCTTACATTGACGTGAATTTAACCCGGAATCGCAAGAGGCTAGCTGATTATACGCGATGCTCTAGGATAAAAAATTGAAGGGCAGTTTCAGTCCCTCAATTATGAGATATCGGAAAAACAAAGAACACTTTTCCACTACTTTACCATGATACTGAAGTTTGCAACGATTTTTTGTTTGTTTAAATTCTCGATTGTTGATGATCTACTTGTTGCTTTATGTATTTAGTGAAGAAAAAATATGTATCTGCCATCTACGTCTCGCGGAACTCAGCGTTAGGAGAGGGTGCAAGATCGAAAAAAATAACTTGACCGATGTACGCCTATTATACATTTTATTTTTCGATGAAAATATTGGCGAGCCCGACAAAGTAACGTAAACAAAATTTAGCCCTTTTTTGAGCAGAGGACGCCACCCTTAGGAGGGGGAGAAAAATCGAAAAAATCATATCGACCGATGTACGTCTATCACACATTTCCTATTTCGATAAAGATATTGGGGAGCCTGAAAAAGTAGCGTAATAAATATTTAGACCTTTTTCGAGCAGAGGACGCCACCCTTAGGATGGGGTGAAAAACTGAAAATAAATGTTTCGACCGATGTACGTCTATTACACGTTTCTTTTTCGATGAAGATATTGGGGAGCGGGAAAAGTAAAGTACAAAAAATGTAGACCTTTTTCGAGCCGAGGACGCCAACCGTAGGAGGGGGTGAAAAAAAAACGAAAAAAAAAATGTTAACAGGTGTACGTCTATTACACATTTTCTATTTCGATGAAAATATAGCAGAGCCCGAAAAAGTACGAAAAACCATATCGACCGACGTACGTCTATCACACATTTTATTTTTCGATAAAGTGTTGCCTCCGAAGCCGTTTAGGAAAGATATATATCTTGAGTAATAAGCATCGAGCGGTAAACGCATTACTCTGATTATGACCCTAATGAGTCACGAGTGCTCGTCGGGATAATAATTATGTGGGAACGTTTGCTGTGGGACCTAGAGAGATCTCGTTTCTTTTATGGAGTTAGGAAATCGGTCATAAAGGGACTTCAAGGTCTTGACTCACATAATAGTTTAATAAACACTCGATGAAAGAATAAATTGGTACATTCCAAGTAAATTTTATAATGTGATAAATACCTTTGACAATCAGAAGCGGTGTCGTCGCTTTACAATAACGTATTCTTGCTTGCGTTGAATATTTCTTTAAACACACACGCGTACTGTCACAATCTTCTAGAGATCTGGTCGCGGATTAACAATACTTGGATTAACAATACTTGTACCTTGAAATATTTGGTCATTTGATCTTTCTGATTATAAAACAATATAAATTAACTTTAATACATCTGCCGAATCACACTATTCTACAGAAGACCCGGATTTCGGACAGAGTAAGGACGCGTAAAAATCTTGATTGAGACTGAATCTATTATAATATACGTCCGATATTACTGGCGAATCACTCTCCCCTACGGAAGACCTGGATTCCGAACAGTGTATCGGCGTAAAAAACTTCGGCTATAATGCGCGCTTGTCGTTGAGACAAGGAGGTTTTATAATGGCGAGATGACTGCCAAGAGGGCTCCTCTCTTTATTTGGGCACAGAGAAGGTGACTATTTTTCGGCTAGTTTCTGAGATGTTAGACCCCTTCTAAGAAGCAATAAAAGTTGGACATTTTAGATCTCTACTATGTGGCCTTGCCGATCTCTATCATAGGGCTCGAGGCTCCGACCGGAACACTTTCATTATTGCTCTCATGCAGAGTGGGAAAAAAAGCAGAGCGGCTCGTGACACGAAAGTACGTGAATTAGGTATGGTGCGCAGTTGATAAACAAGGATATATCCTATATATCTTCGCTATGGTCTAGTGATGCACGCGTCTATGGAGCGTAAGAAGCAATAGAATTGTGATAGGTATCTCGAACGCTTATATTTTCGGTTGCGGTAAAAAATAAAAATAGCTGGCTCTATTGCTTCTCGCACGTGTACAATTATGTGTGTACTGGTCGAAAAGAAATCAGAGAATAACGTCGTACGTGACAAAAGATATTGGGAAGCCCGAAAAAGTACCGTAAAAAAAATCTAGACCTTTTTCGAGCAGAAGACGCCACCCTACATCGGTCGATATGATTTTTCGATTCTTCACCCCCTCCTAAGGGTGGAGTCCTCTGCTCGAAAAAGGTCTAAATTTTTTTGACGCCACTTTTTTGGGCTCTCCAATATCTTTGAGGAAAAAGAAAATGTGTGATAGACGTACATAGTTCAATATGATTTTTTCGATTTTGCACCCCCTCTTAAGGGCGGCATCCTCTGCTCGAAGAAAGTCTAAAGTTTTTTCAACATGATTTTTTCGATTTTTCACTCCTTCCTAAGGGATTTTTCACAACCTCCTAAGAGATTTTTCACCTCCTCTGCTCGAAAAAAGTCTAAATTTTCTTTTACGCTATTTTTTCGGGCTCCCCAAGATTTTCATCGAAGAAGAAAATCGGTCGGTCGAAATATTTTTTTTCTATGTTCACCCCCTCCTAAGGGTGAGTTCCGCGAGACGTACATGGCGGATACATGTTTTTTCTTTACCAAACACAAAGCAACTAGTTGATTATCAAAAATGGAGAATAAAAAAAAAATTCGTTTCGTCTGCAACGATGCAAAGTTCAGTATTATACTTTACCATACTCTACATGTATGCAAATTTACATCACAATCGGTTAACAATTATCTGAGATACGCATGAAAAAATTGCATTTTTGCAAAAAAAAATAATACGAAGTTTGTTGTTAGGTATCTGCACCGCTCTTACCTCCAATACATGACACTCGAAAAAATAAAACCTTGTGGAAATAAGAATTTTTTTCTTATCTCGTTCCGTTGAAAAATTATCGCCGAACAACGAAAAACATCCCCATATTCGAGGGTGCGTTTCACTCGTTAAATATCGGGTTCTGTCGATATAAAAAAATACGTGTCTCCTATCTTTACCCATTCTACAAACATGCCATATTTCATCGAAACGAGGTGTCTCGCGACCTTTCCTTTGAATAATGAAAAAAGTTCATATTTCCGACTTTTCCATATTTTAATTCCATATTTTTGACGTTTTACTCCCTCCAGTACAAAGTTTTATGTAGTTGAATATTCTGCTTGCCTTCCCATTTAAAATTTCGAGGAATATTATGAGTTTAGAATTTTCGAGATGAAGAACCTTCGTTAACTTTATTTATTTTTCACTCTAAAAAGGGCGCTTTGTTTTCCGTATTAGAAGAATCTTCTGGGGTTCTAATTTGCACTCTTTAACATTATATTATGTCTATATAGCCGGCAAGATAGCAGTTATCTGTCGAACTGGTCGAGGCGAGTCTTAAATGCGTCACTCTTCGCGCTGTTAACGAAATGTGTTAATCAACCCTCATAAGGGCGTATGTATTATGTTTACATGACGGATTGACTTTATTCGGTTCAACTAAACCACAAATGTGCAATGATGTTAGGGTAAAAAAATCGCCGAAGATTATGAGATCTTGGGATCGAAGGAACTGATCGAAAAATAACCTAAACCAAACGATAGGGCAAAAATCACGTTACATTCGTCAAATGTAATCAGATTTTCGATTCGTTCACGCGTTTTTGTGCTTGGCGTCGAATCAAAGTTCAAAAACAACCGATAAAACGCCATCTTAGCGTATAAAGAGTACGCGGCGTATTTTTCGGTGGGGTAGAAATTTTCTTTTTTATTACTTGGCGTCAAAACGTAGCCGCATCTCTCTATTTGGTTGTCTTCGAATGAATCTCAATAACCAAAAACGTATATTTGTTATCTGATTGATTCACGAGACATACACATTTTTTGCCTTTTCATAGCGGAAGCCCTAAGAATTTTTCTTTTTAAGTCGTTTTAAGTCGTTATGGTTGACACGAGACAAATCCACATTTTCGGCTCCTCGATACGTGTGGATACACATTTTTTTTATTGCTTTCTAGCAATGTACGAAAACTTCATATTTCGGGCTATTCAGTACCGGAACTTAAGAATTTGTCTTCACCTGTGCTCAATGTAACAAAGTACCATATATTCGGGTTTTCATTCTGTTCAGTGTGAAGTATTGTACTATTTGATGGCCTCTGATCGATTCTTTCGTTGACGGTAATTAAAGATGCATGTTTTGGTTAAATGAACCAAAATAAATGCATTTCTTTCGCCTGTCCACTCCTTACCTAATAATTTCCCATTGCGTATATGCGAGCGAAAACAATTAATATTGTTAGTCTCTCGATACGTGAAGGTGACCATTTTTCTTCTGTTTTCTCGCAAGCAAATCCATAATTTGGCTTGGCGATGCTTTAACATTCTACACTTGTGCTTGATGTGAGGCTAATTGTTTTTTTCAATTCCTCGATACCTACGGGTATACATTTCCCGTTCCCTCTGTGCAATGAAAAGTTCATATTTCTGACTTCTTAGTATTTTTTTTATTTGGGTTTGTTCCAGCCGTGCAGGGTCTTCCGCTTTTAACGAGCCCCAATCCGCCTCAACTTCTTTCAACCTCCCATTCCACTACTCTGTTATATCACCCGTTCCTCAACTCCCCCGTTTATCTCCAATTCCACCGCCCCCCCCCCCCCCACCTGCAGCCGCAACCGACTTCCCCCTCTGTATCGTATTCACCATGACATATCTGTCATGGGTATAGGGAAACTATACCAATACAGCCGGTCATCAAGTTCGCCCCCTAGTCGTGGAACTAGTCTTAATGCGCGGCGAAATGCCGAGGAAAACCATTTCACGACGAAATGTACACGACTGGGTTCGACCTCCCGGTCCGCAGGTTTAGTAACAAGCACGCTAACCACTAGACCATCGCACCGGTTTGACTTCTTAGTATCTGAAAATATATATTTTTCGCTACCTGTATTCCATGCAAGAGAATTGCATATTTTTAGCGTTTTTTTACTCACCGGTGAAAAGTTCTATGCAGACGGGTTCAATGCTCTCAATGTGCCTTATTCACAATTTCGAAGCATTTTGTTATGTTAGGATTGCGACACGAATTCGATGAATTATTTGAGGTAAGAATTTGCGTCAAAATGATTTTTGGCCCTAAAAAGGGCCGAATTATTTCACGTTTGCACTCATAACCGCTCTAACCATGTTTAGAGGTTAGAGCTGTTAAAGCCATTGTAACACGTCATCCTCAGTAGAAATAATGTCAGGCTGGCCTGACATTTCATTCGGGCCTGATCATGCTGTAGTACGGAGGCCTTACTTACGATGTACTAGCCTTGATTTCCCCGATCCGGCTGGTTGCAGCGATAATGAGGTAACCGGATTTACGGTTACCTCAAGTTGCCTGAGCCGGCTGGTTGCAGCGATAATGAGGCAACCGGATTTACGGTTACCTCAAGTTGCCTGAGCCGGCTAATTTCAGGCGGTAGTCGGGTAAAGCGATTTACGGCTTGCATTAATTCCCTTGATCTGGCTACCTTCAGGCGCTAGTCAGGCAACTGGACTTACGGCTTACACCGATTCGCCTGATCCCGCTAGCTTCACGCAATCGTCAAGTAACTGGACCTATCTACTGTTTGGCGCCTTTCAGACGCCTAACCTCTAGTCGCACACCAGACGCATATATCGTCGTAAAAATGTCGAGACATTATCCACTCTATGCATACATTTTTTATTATTCCTAATATTTCATTTATTCCTAATAAATCTGCGACACAGTTTCACCTATTCGGAAAACAATTTAGTTGAGTCCACTGAATGTATCCATTTAATTTTTTTCAATTGAAATAAAATAGAATTTTTGTAGAGACGAATATTTTTCTGTTTGCTTGAATTAACGGTCTGCCTTTATTGTAATACACACATCGACGGGGAAGAAGGGAGGGAGAGGAATTGTATATACATACATACATGCATACATACATACATATATATATATATATATATATATATATATAGGTTATGTTCGAAAAATCTATAGCATGATATTCGATAAAACTCATTTCAGAAGGCCAGGGAATGACGAATTGTAATACAAAATCATTGTGGTAGAACTCTAAATGAAGTATTTCATTTTATTTTGCATTTATTAATTTTTTTTTCTATATCTATAGTCTAAAAAATATATTTGAAACAAATAGGATCGTAGTAGGCCGTGAGACAAGGAAAAACCCTATTTGATTTAAATAGATTCTATTTAAATAAACTTCCCTTTTGGAACTGCATGTCAGGCCTCGATTTTTACCCTGATCCGGCTAAAGTCAGAAATTGCCATTCAAAAATGATGAGGGCTTGATCAACAGTCCTGATCAAGGCCGGTACAAGAAATCAGGATGCCTGATCAGGTATTTATTGTAGTCGGATCAAGATTTCTACTCGGAATATACATATAAATAGCAAGCAAGGTGCAGTTAGCTGTCAAAAAATGCGAGTTATGCATTATGTGGGCCTGGACTACGTCACGAGGCTGCGCAGAGCAAATCTAAAACGCATCGTTTATCGCGCAAAGGGTGCATGTGCTATGTTCCCGACATGACAGAATGACTTTATTCGTGTTTTGTGTGACGTCGATTCAAATTTGAAAAACGAACAGTAAAAGGTCAACTTACTGTAGAGGCGTAAAGCAGTGCAGCCAGATCGCGCGTAAAAGTTATCCTCTCTCTAGTCTCTTACGCGCCCATCACACAATCATAGTTGCGCGTGTCCGTGAGCGAGCGACGCCCGGACATCTTCGGAAAGAGCCGAGCACGGTCGAAGTTTCCCGACCACGCCTCCAGCAGCTACACCAATGCATGGACGCTGCACGTTCATGTGCGGCCAAGCCGAAACGAAGGCGGGTGGGGGGACAAATGTCGAACGATCGATATGCAGATGGGCCAAAATGTCGAATTTGAAAATGACGAATGTTCGAATATAGATAGATTAATCTTAGTAGAGTCTGTGACGTCGAAAATAACAATTACGAATATGAAGATCTCGGAAGTTGATATATAGCGAAAAACAAAAATCAGATTTAATAAAATATCGAAAAACATAAAATCGATGGGCCTGTATGCATAACACCAAATGATTCGAGACGACAATTCTCCGAATTAAAAAAATGGCGATGGTTCACAATGCAGAAAATCATTAAAGCGAACGGCCGAAAAGTCGAGTGGTTGAAATGGCTGAGGGTAAAAATGTAGAACGGTCCGAATGGCGAATCGAGCAATACGTTACTTGCGCCTCAGAGTGAAGCTGCGAGATGGCGCTGGCGGTTTATAGGCTAAAATATCATAAGATCCCACGTGACGTGTCCCACCACGTTCGCCATTTTGGCCGTTCGACCTTTCGGCGTTCGACATTTCGGGCCATCGACATTTTGCGTTTCAATATATTGCTTTTCGCCATAGACGATATTACGCATATTAGGCACTCGCTATTTTCTGTTTCGGAGATATGGGTGTTCTACATTTTCCGATTCTGTATTTTTATGTTCCGAATTGCAGACAATCGGAATATTCGTTTTCGAATAAATTACCTCTCAAATAAATAATGGTTCGATTTATAGTCATTCGATTTTTTTATCAGTCAAAAGATAAAATTTCGAATGATTTAACCTTCGTTATTGTGAGAGTTCATAATTCTGTCGTTTCGAAATTTTTGTCGTTCTATATTGGATCATTCGACATTTTTACCCCCACGCACGAATGCTTCGAGGGAAAAAGCAATCTGAGCACGACTCGCGCGTGACGTCACCCGACGGGACGCGCGAGCCTTTTAGATGATTTTAATGCTTATTTAGCTCTTGATTCTCTGCGATATTAATGTATACAAAAAAATGTATCGCGCACTCTGACCGCTTATTTTATTAGTTTGTACGTTAATTTAAATATAATAATAAATCTAAATTACAACTTCTTTATCTTCTAAAAAATTGTTTGCGCTTTACTCACACCCGTCCCTATGCCAAATAAATTGTAATTCATAAAAGTAAGCGAAAATATATTTATATTCGTATTATTATATTCATTCTCATATACTTCCATCAAGCGATAAAGCATTATGATAATGCTTTATCGCTTGATGAAAGTATATGAGCGAAAATATATTTATACTCGTATTATTATATTCATTCAATAACTACTCAAATAAGAATTAATAGTAATAATAATTTTAATAAAAGCACTAGCGCGGGGAACGATCCCGCGCCCCTGCGAACCGAAGCCAGGAACGCTACCAACGGGACCATCTCATCGCTTGTAGAATATGTGCACTTTCTGGTACTTACGATTCGCGGCCGGATACATTATCATAATGCTTTATCGCTTGATGAAAGTATATGAGAATGAATATAATAATAAGAATATACATATATTTCCGCTTACTTTTCTGAATTACAATTTATGTGGCATAGGGGCGGGTGTGAGTAAAGCGCATTTTTTTAGAAAATAAATGTTGTAATTTAGATTTATTATTATATTTAAATTAACGTACAAACTAATAAAATAAGCGTTCAAAGTGCGCGATAAATTTCTCGACACTAAAAGATAATTAATTAAAATAATAATGATAACTAATAAAAATAACTAATCGAATAAGAATTAATAGTATTAATAATTTAAAAAGAAACACTGAGCGGGGGAACGATGCCGCGCCCCTAGTGAAATTTTTTTTCCGAAGAACTCCGATTTTCCGGAAAATTTTTCCGAATTTTTCTATGAATTGGAACAATTATGAAGAATTCGGAGTTTTGCGGACAATTATTTTTACGCAAACATCTGAGTTTCTCCGAATTTTTCGGAATATTTTATCGCTTTAATTACAATCACGGGAAAATCTCTGAAATGATATGAAGACTTTAAGGGGTAACACCACTGTAACGGCCTTACGGGAAGCGTATTTGTTGATATTTTTTTTGGCGAAAGAAAATGTGATAAAGAAATAATACTTGCGGTATTTATTGAGAATATATTTAAGTACATTGCTATAAATTTTTCATCCAAAAATATTACAAAATGGCGACACTGCAGCAATTTTTCCGAAGCACGTCGAACCTCTGCGGCACGCAGTATAACTGTGCCAATTTTAATCTAAAAAAAAGAATTGTTTTATTAAGTCTACATGAGTGTAGGTACTGAACCACGTAGGGGATTTTCGATAAGTTAATTTAAACAATATTTATTAACATACAACTGTCTTAAAAAAAAATATTGAACATTTTTAGTCAAATACTCGGCAATTACTGAAAAATCAATATTTCTAAAATCCCCGATGTGATTCACTAGCTACACGCATTTAGATTTAATAAAAAAAGAATTATTCTGTCCAGATTAAAATTGGCACAAGTTATACTGCGTGTCGCAGAACACCTTAAGTTCAACATGCCTCGGAAGAATTTGCTGCAATGTCGCCATTTTGTAATATTTTCCCATAAAATTGTTTTGCAATATACTTCAATATACTTCAATATATGCTTAATAATTATCCCAAGTATTATTTGTCTAAAACGCTTCATGGCAGGCCGTTACAGTGGTGTTACCCCATAAGAAAAATAATGTTTCCAAAAATTTCGGAAATTCATTATTTCTCAGAATTATGAAGGATAAAAATGTAATAATTTTTTTTTTTACGAAAATCTCATTTTTTTCATCTATAACTTTTCTCCGAATATCTCCGCAGCCGTTCACTCAATAGGAAGAAGAAAAAGTTCCGGAAAAAAATAACAATTTTTTTTTACGAAAATCTCATTTTTTTCATCTTTAAATTTTCTCCGAATATCTTCGCAGCCGTTCACTCAGGTAATAGGAAAAAGGAAAATTTTCGGAAAAAACATAATAATCATCAGTTTTTTTACGAAAATCTCATTTCTTTTCATCCTTAACTTTTCTCCGAATATCTCCGCAGCCGTTCACTCAGGTCATAGGACAAAGAGAAATTTCCGGGAAAAAATGAGAAATCAGGAATTTTCAGTGAAAACAAATGTGTTTTTGGGAAATAGACCAGAACTTGAATCTGTTTTAAATCATTTTTTCCCCGAAAGTCTTAAATATGACTAAAATATGCGAAATTATGAAAAATTTGGAGAAAAATTTGCACCAGGGGCCCGTACGGACCAAAGCCAGGAACGCTACCAACGGGACCTCATCGCTTGTAGAATATGTGCACTTTCTGGTACTTACGATTCGCGGCCGGATGGATGTTTGGCTTGTTTTTGCGGATAATGCTTTATCGCTTGATGAAAGTATGAGAATTAATATAATAATACGAATATAAATATATTTCCGCTTACTTTTATGAATTATAATTTATTTGGCATAATGACGGGTGTGAGTAAAGCGTAAACAATTTTATATAAGATAAATGAGTTGTAATTTAGATTTATTATTATATTCAAATTAACGTATAAACTAAAAAAATAAGCGATCAGAGTGCGCGATAATATTTTTTGTATACATTAATAACGCAGCGAATCAAGAGCTAAATAAGCATTGAAATCATCTAAAAGCCTCGCGCGTGCCGTCGGGTGACGTCACGCGCGAGTCGTGCTGATTGCTTTTTCCCTCGAAGCCTTCGTTTCGGCTTAGCCGCACATGAACGTGTTCAGCGTTCATGCATTGGTGTAGCTGCCGTAGGCGCGGTCGGGAAACTTCGACCGTGCTCGGCTCTTTCCGAAGATATCCGAGCGTCGCTCGCTCATGGACACGCGCTACTATGATTATGTGGTGGGCGCGTAAGAGACTAGAGAGGGGGTAACTTTTACGCGCGATCTGGCTGCACTGGCGTAAAGTTGCTGCCGCGTCTCTTGATCCAGTGGTTCAAAAAATTATTAGCACATTTAAGCCTTTGCACTCGAGAGGTAACTCTCGCTCACCACTTATTATGAGAGCGAAAAAGGCCTCGAGTATAAAGGGTTAATATCTTTAAAATTCTTGATGTCAAAAAAACATTCGGCTAACGGAATTTTCATAGAACCCTGCGGGGGGGGGGCGCCCGCCTCGCTTTTCTCCCGCGACGTAGACGCGATCAAAAAACAGTTTAGGTTCAAATGAAAATGAGACAAGAAAAGGAGGAACACAAGATGTGGGAAGAATTCACCGGAAAAAGTACGAACGTCAAGCATCGCATTTTTTTTCTTTATTGTTATTATTATTAATGTTACGAATTCAATATTTTTCCGTTTATTGTTATACTATTTTTTCGTTATTTTTATTTAATCCGATCACAAACTTTGAAATTTCCTTGCAATATTTCAAAGATATTTTTTTCAATTTATCTTCGTTTTTATTTATTCCTTTTTTTTATTCATCTCTTCTTTCCTACAGAATTTTTTTTTTCAAATTATATATGTTTACAGTTTTTTAAACGTTATTTCAAGTAATTTGAAATGTTTCGTAAGGCTATATAGTTTTCTCGAAAAATTGAGCATTTGGAATTTATCGAAACAAGGCGAGACTTTCGCGGTTCACCACGTTATTCCTTAAATGATTTATTCGTTAAACAATGTGAATGACGACGAACGATCGGGACGAAATTTACACTTGTGTGTGTTGACGGTTTGCAGAGACGCGTGTATAATCAGCTCGATCGACGAGATATATGATTAGCCAAAGAATATATCGGGATGATAGGATATCGGACACTCAACGAAATTGGACTGGCCAAAGTGAGCACGAATTTACGCATTTTGTTTCCCTTTTTTCAGCAATTTTCCAATGTCCATAGGATAACCAAAATTGACAGTAAATTTTTCCAAGATTTTTTTTTTCCGAAACTTTAAATTTCGAAAACCATGTGCACGCACGATTGGACAATTTCACGGTGCTTCAGTTACAGGCAGGAACGCACCCCACATTTTCGTCAATTCATATATATATATATATATTACATATTTCGATGTAATAGTCGAGTTTATTTGTGGCTTTTGCTTTGTTTCGGTAATTTCCAGGGGCTCGAAGCTACATTGAGTGACAGCAAAAGGAAATACGGGGACAAGGTGAATGCCCTTCTGTCCGCGTGGGAGCATGTCACCAATTTCATTCCGGCAGCAACTCCAGAGGGCACCCAGTCTCTCATAGAATGGGTCCACAAGTGAGTATGAGACTGTGTGAGTCTGTTCCGTTCGATCGAATGTGCCTTAGTGCTCCCCCCAACCCTCTCTCGATGTATTTCGTCTTAGGTAACTCGCCTGTACGCCCATACGCTGTCCACATGTATAGCGTGTTCCGAGAACAGCATCGAATCCATTCTTTCTCATCCATTTTTCTCTATGACCCACTGTGGCTAAGATGTTAAGGAGTTTCAGGACAATTGACGACATGATATTAGTTAATTGAAATTTATACAGTAAATTCTTTGTCGTATACACTACCGGCCTAAAGTTTCGGGACACTTCAGATAATTGCAGATCCTTCGATCACTGGATAATTGACACACAATATTAGAATAATATATTTCACTTCATTTATTATTTTACGAACATATTAGATAGCTCTGAACCGGTGTGCTGATCTAGTGACTAAGCGTGCTTGCCTCTAAACGAGTACATCGGGAGGTCGCGGGCTCGAATCACAGTTTCGGAGAAAAATTAATACAGGTGTGACGTAGCTCCAGTTTTACATGGATGTCGCGCATACGGACCGGTACGAGTGTGTGTCGTGTGTGCATGACTGTAGTCTGTGATTTATTTCTCGACGAAACGCGACCAGCTCCTAAACTGGGAGCGAACCTGGGACCGGCTGTATTGGTATAGGTTTTCCATAGTTTCCTTGTATCCATGGCAGAAATGCCATGGTGAATGTGTTACAGAGGGAGAAGTCGGCCGCGGCCGCAAAGTGGCGATATAAAGTGGAATATGGTGGGGAATGAAATTACCCTTTGCGGCATAGTATACCACTGGTGTTACACTTAATTCAATTCAGATTTTGACGATTCAAAAGTGTTTTTTAATTAAATATGATGGTTGTAAATGCGTTCCAAGGTTCCTAGGACGTCAATAACTACAGAAACATACCTATTAAATTTTTATTTTTTACACAGCAGATGTCATCAATAACGAAAGAGCAAAAAAAGTGCGAATAAAGAAAAATGTATGCTTCAACGAGTTAAGGGGAAAGGACCCTGTACAGGTAGAAGCTTAACAAAAATACAGCTCTGTATACTTATTTATATTATTCTAATATAATTTTGCAATTATTATCCAAAGTGATCGAAAGTTATGCAATTAGCTGAAGTGTCCGGATACTTTTGGCCGATAGTGTACTGAATGCACCCTCTTAATCTTAACTCGATCATCCACACAGTTTCTATAGAATTAAAAAGATGCCTAATTGTCACAATGTAAAGGGAGACAGAATTTTCATAACACACTGCGTGATTTACCCGTTTTTCATAACATTTTAAACATTTGTTTACACTATTTCGTGCGTAGAAGTGCCATTCAGCGCTGAGCGTAGGCACTCCATATATTGAAAAGGGTTCCTCAATTGTAAATTTTATAGAAACGATAGAGACGATCGATTTAAAATTTAGAGGGTGTATTCAGTATATGAAAAAGTATTTACTGTATAAATTTGAATCAAATGGTAACACATCATCATTCGACCCGAAACCCCTTAATTATTAATGCTAGCCTATTCGCCGAAAGCGCCGACAGGAGGCGCGCCGTCCGGCGCGTCCAGCGCATCCGATCGGCTCTCGTCGATCACGTGATATCTCAGTAACGATGAATCCCAGAGAAAAAATTAAGGAAACTTTTCTCCTCAGAATTTTGCAATTTAGCCAATCGTGCAGAGATCCGACAAGATTCTCGGAAACGCTGTACACGAAGTCGCGTAACTGTGATTGATCAATTTGTCCTTATTGTTATTTTATCACAACTATCGAGTACCAATATATATTTCTCATCGTTGTTCCGGCTAACCTTAAAAGGGGAAATTTGAGCCCCGAGCAAAAAACAGAAAAATAAGCCGCAGGAACTGCCGGAAAGGGTAAAGAAAAAAAACATGAAAAAACATCAGAGAAAGAATTGTCGTTCTGCTTGATATGCTAATTCCGACGGGTCCGATTAAATTATTATATACAGCTTCTTCATGGTTTTTTTTGCATAGAGTGTACTTTGCCATGAAACGCATCATATCACGGTTGGCACGGAACATAAAAAAAAACGAAGAAACAGTTTTTTTTCTTCATCGCATCCTCTTGCGCTCGCGTTCTTTAAATTGAAAGTCTTTCCGCGTGCTCCTTTCACTTAACTCTGCACCTCCGTGTGCACTCGACAATTCTTCCGGCCGTAAAGGAAAAAGAAAAGAGTAAAGCCGATCACACACGCTTTTGCATACCATACCATAACGTAATATAAGATGTTTCGACCAATCACGTAGCTCTATGCACGTATATAAAACTAAAAAACGGGAAGAAAAAAGAATCGCACTGTGTATGTACACGTTCTCTCGACGTCGCGCTGTTCCCAGCCACGGAAGCACAGTCGTTTTCTTGCGGAACGTGAAAAAGGCATTTTAATACGTGCCTCCTTTTAGCTCTTATCTTTGTTACATTTTTTTAGCTGGTTCTTAATTTTTTTTAATTAAATTTCCTTCTATTTTTTTACTCGGTCTGTGGAATGCGCAGTATGTTTTGATTTGTTTTATTTTTATACCAACATTTTTTTTCAATTTTTTATGCGGCTTTACGGGTTTTTGGGTTGGATCGTGTTTTTATTTTCAATTCTATTTTAACGTTATTTTGTAAGCACTTGTTGAATGAGGATTAAAAATAATTATAACGTCTTCAGAATGTTCAGTGTGTTCTAGTTTTTCTTGTTTTTTTTTTACTTTAACATTACTCTTTATGCGTATTTTGAAACGGAGGCTAGAAAGTTCTTTAAATTTATTTGCTGTCAGATAATCTATTAACTTTTTTGTTCTTCAAATAATTTATTTATATTTAATAATTTTTTTATTGATTTGTTTAGATCGTTTTCTTGAACGTTATTTTCACTTTTTCAATCGAATCGATTTTTCAAGTTTGCGTCGGAAACGCGTTATTTTTTTCCGTTCAGTTCGAGCTTATAGGATTATTTATGGTATTGAAGTTTGCATCGTTGAACTGCAACGAAAATGTATTTTCTTCTTATGGCCGATTTTTTTTTGCATATTTAGCCTACGACAATTACTGAAACATTTTCGAGGGTCCTTATTCAAAATCTATAACCAAAACCTGTAATAAAAGATTTTAGATAATAATACAAATGAAGAAAATCATGCAAACTTCAGTACCATCATTATTAAGTCTGATTTTTTTTTCAGTTTTAAGTTTATTTATTGGCATTTGATTCCTCTTTTTTATTCGTCCGAAATTGTCTTGAATTTTCAATTTTCTTCACCAATTCGAATTTATCACTCGGGCCCTCTTTTTTTCAAATCTGTGACATAAATTAAAAAAGCGTTTCTCCCTCATTACCGAGTATAGTGTATTAATGTTAACCTAATGTCGCAGGCACACATTGAAACTGGTATTGCGCGGGGAATGGCCAAAGCTGTCACCTGCCACGAAGACGCATCTCTGCGTAACGTTGCAGAGGTGCGCGACTCACCTGGTGCAGCATTCGGCTGCACCGATGTGCATCGCCTTAATAGCACTCGTGAACAATCCTTGGGCGCGGCCCGCACTCGATAGTATACTCAACGGTCAGCCCGATTCCGAAAATGAGGATGGTAATGTGCCCCTGATCGACGTTATATTCTTTTCCTTTCAATATATTGACATATTTACTGCAAACATATAAATCTGTATAGTATATTTGATATAAATATATAATTAAAGATTATGTTATAAATATTGATACATATTGTTAAATGTGGCTTCAACTGCATCAGATATATATATATATACACAGGGTGAGGCACATAAAGTGTTACAGAGCAATAGCACTCAAACTATTGATCATATCCAAAAATGTTTCAGACGAAAGTTTCAGTGTTCGAGAAGGCCGTCATACTGGACAATCCTATTCTTTCATCGGTAAAGGCTATGTCAAGGCCAACTCCACTTTTTAAAATGGAATGGTACATTCTTTCTTCACCATCTTGTGGAGCACCTCAAGCCGCATAAAAAACATTGAGGGGGTCAAAGTCGTTCAAGGTAATTCAAGGTCACCGATTAAAATGAAATACAAAACTAAATATAAAGATGTTTAGATTTGTATAATCGATACTGACCTTGAATGACCTTGAACGACTTTGACTCCCTAATGTTTTTATGCGGCTTAAGGTGCTCCACAAGATGGTTGAAGAAAAAATATACCATTCTATTTTAAAAAGTGGATTTGACCTTGACGTAGCTTCAGCGCCTCCACCGATAAAAAAAATAGGGTGGTCCAGTATGACGGTCTTCTCGAACACCGAAACTTTTGTCTGAAACATTTTTGGATATGATCAATAGTTCAGTGCTATTGCTCTGTAACACTTTATGTGTCTCATCCTGTATATACAGGGTGTCCCTCTTATCTCTGCCACCCGAAATAGCTCGATAATCATCGACGTCACAAATAAATTTTCCAGACAAAAGTTGTACGGTGTAAAGGGGGCCATCAAATGCGACCAATTTTTTTTATTTCGGTGCAGGCGGTGACGCACAGTGAAAGTCACCACCACTTTTTTTAATGGAATGGTACATTCGTTTCAACCATCTTGTGGAGAACTTCAAGCTGCATAAAAAACATTGGGGGGTCAGAGTTGTTCAAGGTCAATTCGAACACCTATTAACATGAAATACAAATCTAAATATCTCGGATCACTACCAAATATTTGGTAGTGATCCGAGATATTCAGATTTGTATAATTGATACTGACCTTGAATGAGGTTGATCGAATTTGACCCCTAATGTTTTTTATACGGCTTGAGGTGCTCCACAAGATGGTTGAGGAAAAATGTACCATTCCATTTTAAAAAGTGGAGGTGACCTTCACTGTACGACAGCGCCTCCACCGAAATAAAAAAAATATGGTCGCAACTAATGGCCCCCTTGACACCGTACAACTTTTGTGTGCAACATTTTTTTTGTGACGTCGATAATTATCGGATTATTTCGGGTGGCAGAGATAAGAGGCACACCCTGTGTACACACACACACACGCACGCACACACACACCGCATAGAATATACATTATACGTATATGTTTACCTATTTTAGTTTTTTTTTCGTTTCAATGTTCACCCTTGTGGGCTTTTCCGTGTTACCCTCCCCACTTGAACCCATTCCTATCACTCCCTACTCGCACTTCGCTAATCTAACCTAACTTCCATTGTGCCCACAGCCGTCTTAGGCTACACTATACCGCATTTGCCGGGGGTACGGGGAAACTGGAAAACCCGTACTGGTATAGACGACCCCATATATTTCTGATTCTCTGGTGCACAGACTTTTACTCAAGTACCTACACCCAAAGTCTCAGAAGTATTGGCCTTCCGCTCACTGGTTGATGCGCCAGCCGGTGCACGGCTAAGCGATCACCGCTCCGAGTGTTGGCGATACACAGTACGGCTTAACACGATGTACCACCAGAGCCGAACCCCGACCGCCCATCCTCCTGTGCCTGTCATATATATGTGTGTGTGTGTGTGTGTGTGTGTGTGTGTGTGTGTGTGTGTGTGTGTGTGTGTGTGTGTGTGTGTGTGTGTGTGTGTGTGTGTGTGTGTGTGTGTGTGTGCGTGCGCGCGTGTGTGTGTGTGTGTGTGTGTGTGTGTGTGTGTGTGTGTGTGTGTACATATACACATAGATTTATATACACCTAGATTTATTTAGCCATTCTTGCTTCTCGGGCTTAAGAACATTACATCCATTTATACCGGTTGCATAGTTCTCTCTTATACTATACTCTTAGTCGACATACAATCTTGTCTTTGGTTCACATTAATCTCTTTATTCCCTATTACTACGTTTCCATTATACATTACATTATACATACCCTTTTTACTTCAGGTTCTATCCTATCTGCTTGTTTTTTTCTATAAACAGTTCGTCCATCTTCCTCATATCTCTACTTAACATATTCCTAAATGTCTCACGTTGCCTTATAGTCTTATGCCGTCATGACTTTTCTTTACACCTTCATTTCTCTCCCTCCCCACGTTGCCACACCTCATTCTGGCACACAGTTCTTTCCTGTCTTCGGCTTTAATTTTTTTCTGTTCCCAATATTTTCGCACCCTTGGATTATTCATACGATATTTATATTTCATACAGTCTTTTGAGGTTTCTATTCTTTTATGATTCAGTATTTCGCATTTAGTTTTTAGCTTAGCTTTTAGTCGGCTGAAATCTTCACCTGTTCCTAATCTTAGCATCGACTCCCCATCTGTTACTTTTCTAAACGCATTTTCCACTTCTCTACCTCACTTGGAAGGGTTTCTATTTCCCCAGTCCCTTATTTTTTTACTTTTTAGTATGCTTAATATGTAGTCACTTGCTCTCGTTCTCCCTTCTACCTCGCGGCTTGGCCTCCCAGTCTCCATTCTTCATATACACGCCGGTGTGTTAGGATTCACCCCATGATCATTTTCATGTGCCCCCGCTAGTCGTTCGCTATCACTTTTCTCATTCCACTCCTAAGTTTTGGCACCGTAAGTTAAAATCACCCTCACTAGCGTGTCCAGTAGGTACGCTTTTCTTTTCATGATGTTTACTCTCACTCGTTTCATTATTCCTCACGCTACTTTTGTTGTTGCTGCTGCCTTAAGGCCTGCATAGACTACGACACTTATTGCGACACAAATGTCTGACACTAATGTCCGTTCTGTTCACACATAAGACGGTTTCGGTGTCCCAGAAAGTGTCTGTACTGTGATGTCGCTACACAAGTGTCTCAGGTGTTCACACACAAAACTACTGACACAGCTGCAGTACCCGCTCGGACGCCATGGAGAAACGCCGTGCGGCGGCAGCCGTAATTTCGTGCGCTGTTATTAAGGGGCTATACCAGTGCGACACTTTAAAAAGATCGATTTTTTTGCCTTTTTCGACAGTTTATTCTTTCAAGAATATCATTATCATTTAAATTATATATGTCAATATCATTTTATCTAGCAAAAATCGATAGTTAAATCTCTAAACGCATTTTTCTCGAAATGAGATTTTTCAAATATGCTGACAGTGTAACTCAAATAGATCCGATTGACTTGAAATTTGAACTGAGTACTCTTGAATATATTTACTCTACAATGACGTAGGATATTTTTGATTGGATAAAAATTGACGATTTGGCATTGAAAAAAACGACCATTTTGTAGACAAGAAAAGAGACTTTTTTCATAACTACGCTATTTTGTTAGATTTTGATATTTTCCAAAAATCCTACGTCATTGTACAGGAAATACCTTCTAGTTTAACGACATTTTTTTCCTCTTTCGGTTTCAGCTACTCAATCAGCCGGAATTATGTCAGCAGTGGAGGAACTTTTTTTTGCGCCTGCGAAGGCAGCGCATTAGTCGCTTGGATCTCAATATTTACCTATGAAAAAATTATTTAATATAGGTCAAATATATTTTTAATTTTCCAAAAGATTTAATTGAGTACTTTTCGTCCAAAAAGTCCTGAAAATCACCCAAATTTCCAGCGTTCACACTGGTATAGCCCCTTAAGCTGTGTTCTTAAAGTATGCATTTTTCTGTAAACTTTAGCCGATATTGTGCCAAACTGTTCCGCCAAGCATTGAAGTGCTGCCTGTTTTTTTACTCTATTTTTTATAATCAGCACAACATATTTGCCAAAGTTCAGGCAGTCCTTCCACAAAAAATATCAAATTTTTAATGCTCTCCTTGCTCCACGTAATGGCCATTTTCATTTACCGCGGGTCGCGAGTGTCTGGATAATTTCGCGCCGGTTCGAAAACTTGGACACTGCCGCAGACACTCCGACACAACCTGTTCACACGGCGCTCGACGCGACACCTAGCGAGATGTCGCAATAAATGTCCCGAGATCAGACAGTGGTGTTCACACACAGACACTCGATGTATACATTGAGTGTATACACCAAAGTGTCGTAGTGTAAACCTACCTTTAGGGGCCTTGAAAATAGAAAAAAATGCCCAAACTCTGGGCATTTCGTAAAAAAAAAAAAAAAAAAAAATAAAGAACGGCTACGCATAACAATATCTACATTTGTATAGATATGGATAAATTGTTGACTTTTAATTTACAGATAACCTTTCATAAAGATATCGATGAGACAATGAGGGGATTTTTTTTTCGTCGCTAAATGAAGGCTCGGTTAATTTTCAAGATTTTGTCATACAAATTGGTATAAAACTAGATGAATATATATTTCATAAAATTAGTTAAAACCCGATTCTTTCATAATTAGTTATGGCTATGAAAAAAATCGCAATTATTGAACCCAAACAAAGCACATGTTACGTAACTGAATAGGGATGGGGGGGGGGGGGGGGGGTAAAATTAGAGAATTTTGCGTTACGTAATTTGTGTACGCCCCTTACCTGTCAGTATTTTCTAGTGTTTTGTGTATGAGCTCATTACTGTGAACTAGTGTCCCAAATATTTGTAGCTATTTGCGTCCTCAATTATGTTGTTTGCATATTTCAATTCCTTGTTTTCCTTCCTTTTCCCGCCTCCCCTAAAAACCCCCATCATCGTTTTAGCTACATTAAGGGGCTATACCAGTGTGAGTTCCGAAAATTTCGATGATTTTCGTGATTTTTTGGAAGAAAAGTACCCAATTAAATGTTCCGGAAAATTAGGAATATATTTGGCTATATTTGACCTATATTACATAATTTTTCCATACAAAAATATTGAGATCCAAGCGACTGCCTTCAGAGGCGCAAAAAAAAAGTTCCTCCACTACTGACATGATTCCGGCCAATTGAGTAGCTGAAACAGAAAAAGGAAAAAAATGTTAAACTGAAAGGATTTCCTGTACAATGACGTAGGTTTTTCGAACAAAATGGCGTAATTAAGAAAAAGTATTTTTTCTTGTATATAAAATGGTCGTTTTTTCAATGCTAAATCGTCAATTTTCATCCAATAAAAAATATTCTACGTCATTGTGGAGTAAATATATTCAAGAGTACTCACTTCAAATTTCAAGTCAATCGGATAATTGCTCTTTGAGTTACAATGTCAGCAAATTTGAAAAATCTCATTTCGAGAAAAACACGTTTAAAGATTTAACTATCGATTTTCGCAAGATAAAATTATTAGCTTGACATTTTTACAGGATATTCTTGAAAGTATAAACTGTCGAAAAAGGCAAAAAAATCGATTGTTTGAAAGTGTCACACTGGTATAGACCCTTAATTTACATCCTATTTCTCTTCATTTATCTCTTTAGAATTTTAAACATCGCGTGTATTTCGCTTGCACTTTCTGCGACTATCGCAACATTATCCGCAAACTTGAGCGCAAATATTTTTGCCTTGTCGATAACTGCGGCCGTCACTTTTCTTCTTTTCCACTCCGCATCCAAGGCATCCAGAAAGACGTTGAATAGTGTGGGATTTAGCAGACAACCTTGCCTCACTGCTCGCGTTGTTTCAAATCTTTCCGTATATCCCGCAAACGTTATCACCTCGTTTTCAGTTTTCCTGTACCTGTTCTTTATCATTTCCATCATTCTCCCCTTTACCCCTATTCGTGACATACTCGATGAGTATCTCCCTTTCTACCACGTCGGATGCGAATTTAAAGTCAAGGACACCAACAAACAGCTTGTCTCCTTTATACCTTAGCTTGTTACCAATCAGTGAATTTAAAACGAATATGTGATGCCTCGTCGATCGCCCTACCGTAAACCCATTTTGGCTTTCATTAAAATTTTTGTGTCTTTCTATCCCGCAGCTCAATCTGTTGCGCATAATTGCAGTTCGAATTTTGTATCCAACGTCTAATAACACTAGTAGTAGTTTGTTACTTCTTTCCGTACGTGTGTATATATTAATATTCATCGGACAGATTTATACATTAAAAATAATAATTATTGTTTTTTTATCGTGGTAAAAATGGGGAAAAATCTTTTAAAGAACATGGGCGACTTCGTTGCGCCGGGAGTCAGGGGTTGCCCCATAAACCCAAAGCACCGTCGACACCCGTGTACCTGGCTCTCATCCCACTTCATAGGGGTCGAAGGGGGTCATCCCTCTCGGCCAAGGGTTTCCACAACACACATACCGGCTAAACCACCACCCCCCTGCCCTGGCCAAAAAATGAAATGTTTTTGGGTCAGCAAGGGGGAAAACCACATCTGTCCGATGCCCGGCCGTGGACTGCATTAGCATTACTTCCGGCCGGGCATCCTGTCCATGTCCCCTTGTCTATTTCGAATCCTCTCGTCGGGTCTTGGCTACTGAGTTCCATCCCTCCTCATTGGCTCAGTCTCCCTAGCATCCATCTTCATTTTTACTCATAAGGACAGTCTCGGCGAAGGTAGACACGAGCGTCCACCTTTCGTTCTCCTGGATCATCACGCCAACGATATTATCTGGCGTGATTTCTCCAACTGTCGCCTCTAGTCTTCGTCTTTTTCGGTCCATCGGTCACATGTAAAGAACCCGTCTTCCGCGTCGTCTCAGCCGTGTTCACAGTATTTGCAGTCTGCAGTCCGTATCCTCTTCATGTTGTGTAAATATCGTCTAAAGTATTCGTGTCCCGTCAAGAACTGTGTGAGGTAGAAGTTCACCTCTCCATTGCTCTTTCCGATCCGCGGCTTCAGTTCCGGTATGAGTCTTTTCATCCATGTCCCTGCCATCTCATTCGTCTATCTTGTCTACTATTTTTGTATTGTCGTCTCCCTTTTCATTCTTGCCGCATCTGTCCCTCCCGTCTGTGCACTCTGAAGGTAAATTCTCCGGTACTCAAACGCTAGGAGATCGACAGGGATCACCACCGCCAGGACCAAAACTGCCGCTACTGAAATAGTCCTGTAGCCGCACGTGAACCTGAGTGTACTTTGTCTCTGTACCAGGGTCATTGCCTGTCTGCATTTTTTTTAACTCGGAGTGCCTCCGCCCATATTTCGGCGCCGTATAGGAGGATCGAGTGGGTCGTCAACATGAGCTGTCTTCGTATACTCGGTCTTGGTCCTATTGTATTTGCCATCAGGCAGCTCAGATATTTTACTCTCTCCGCCGCCCTTTCAGCCGTCCATTTGATGTGACGCCAGAAAGTCATCTTTGTATCCAGAGTAACCCATACATAGTCGATTTCATTTCTGGTCTCCGCCGTTTTGGTTCCAACAGTTTTGGTCAGTCAGAGTGCGTGTTCCGCCATCCATACGTCCACCGGTCTCACCACTTGGTTAGTCGTAGATGGGTCGGGTTCGACGATCACAGCTGCCCTGTCATCAGCGTAGGCAATTAAGAAAGTCTCTGGCGACATCTCAAGCCGCAGCAGACTGTCGTATACTCCATTCCAGAAATCCGGTTCAAGTATTGATCCCTGGGCGGCCCCCGCCGTGATCGTCCGTCGTTTCGTATGCGATACGTCTGTTTCGCAGGTAGTCGCTCAACACTCGGAGGAGGTACGGCGAGACTCAGAAAACACCTTTCAGCGCATCCAGGATGTCCACCCACCTCGCTGTGTTGAAGGCGTTCTGTACGTCCAGGGTTGCCAGTAGCACCATCGGGCGAGCCCCGTGGCAATGCTATCTAGTCTGGTGGAATCCCATCACGTCTTAGATCGCTCCAATTGTCGACTGTCCTCTCCTGAAGTCGTGCTGTCTGTCCGATAATCCTCCAGCAGTTGCTTTTGCTTCCGTTAGTTTGGGTCTTATCATTTGTTCGTACAGTATTCCTGTCGTGTCGAGTAGGTTCAGCGGGCTTTAAGACGACGGCGAGTGAGGGTTCCCCTTACCTTTGGCGATGAGAACCCACCTCGGCATCTCCCGGCCTACCTCGCGGCCTCAGGTTGCCCATCAGCAGTAGTATCTCTCCCGGAATGCCTTCTGGTCCTGGGGCCTTCCCGTCTTTCATCGAGGCAGTTGCTCTCGTGAGTTCCTCCTCGGTAAAGAGCGGTATCTCCCCTGGTTCGTCTTCGTTTTCTGTCTCTGTACTCATGTCGTGCGTCGGAAATAGTCTGTCGATGATTTTTCGTGTCGTTGGAGGATCCATCACGCCAGGCGGCGTCCGAGCCTCAAGTCTGCCGGTTACAGTCTTGCACCCGGTGCCCTATGGGTCTCGATCCACCTCGTCAAACAGCTGCCTCAAACACTTCCATTTTCTGTCCTTGATCGTCGTCGTCAACGTGTTTCGTGCCGTCCTGTAAGCTGCTCTGTGTATCTCTGCTTCAGGTCCACCTCTTGCCCGAGTGAGTTTCCTCCTGCAGGCGAAGCAGGCTCTGCGCAGTTCCGCTATTTCGTTTGTCCACCAGTACTGTTGTTGGTAGTTTCGTCCGTAGCGTTTCCGTGGCATTAAGTGATTGCAGAGCCACTGGACGAGTTTCATTCAATCAGTGTATCAGCTCTTTGTCGTTCAGTCAGTTCGTCCGGTACGTTTCCCTTTGGAGCTGATGCTGCCATCAGCTCCTCCGAGAATCTGTCCGAGTCGAGTCTTTTGAAATTCCACCGTCGGGGCCGTGGAATCCGTTGGGGTCGGGTTGTTGTGCCCCCTCTCACTTCAAAGGCTATATACTGATGGTCGCTGACATTATAGTCCTCAACCACCCGCAAACACCTAATCTGCGAGAGAATTCCGTCCGATGTCAGCGTCACTTCATGAATGGAGTCCCCAAAGCTCGGTTCTGTACGCCGTCGTGTTTCCTGTGTTGGCCACTGCTGGGTCCAGCCTCGTGGCCATCTCCAGCAGAAGCCGTCCCCGTTTGTTCGTCGTGGTCATTCCCCACTTGATTGCTCTTGCGTTGAAGTCCACCGCAACGCGTACATGCCCTTGTGTAAGCCCAAGTTCATCCTAAGTCTGAGTATACGCTGACATACGTAACAGCGCCCACCGTGACCTAGACGAAGCCGACTTCCACACCCTGATCGGATATCCGGAAAGCGGGTCCCCCCTGAGCCATATGGCGGCGGTGCCCCGCGTGTTAGTGAGCCACGTCGGCGATGTCCCTTCTCGGTATTCTTTGGACAGTATAAGTGTCGTCGCGTTGAGCTCGTCAGCTGTTTGCGGTAGCAGTAACTGTGCCGTCTGACTCCGGTTCAGGTTTCCCTGGAGTACCTTCGTCATGTCTTTGTCTTATCCTGCTTTCTTCCTGTACGGTCTTGCGGTACCCCCTGACCGTCAGGATGTCCGTCGTGGGGTCTACCTTTGTCTTTACCGGTCGCAGTAAGTCTGCGTAGGTCTTTCCGTGCTGGGGCTTGACGAGGACGCCGTCCCCCGAGGCGTGGGATGCGGTCTGTCCTGTCTTGCCTGTTTCTTGTCCTCGTTCGTCTGACTGTTCGGTTCCCTTTTTTGTTTCTTGTGTCTCTTTTTTTTTGTCTATATGTGCCAGCTCCCCTCTGGCGGTTACGGGTCATCAGTCACCATCAATCTTTTGACCGGCTGTTGAGGAGGGCTGGCTTTAGTCACGTCTTGTTTCTGTTTCGGCGTCTGGTCTGGTTTCGTCCTTACGTTGTGTCTGACTGTCCTTAGGTTCCTGAGCCTTTCGCATTTGACCAGGGCAACCTCAGCAGCCTCCGTGATGACTTTTATACTGTCCTTCGTCTCTCTGTTCCCGTTTTTCTATATACCTGTCTTTTGTTGCATGCCTTTGACTCTCTCAAGGATTGTCTGCAGTTGCTCCTTGAGATCGTCGATCGTCGGCAGTTCCAAGCATTTTGTCATCACGTTCGTCAGTAGACCGTCGCCGGTTGCGCTCTCGAAGCTGACGAGGCTCGCGTTACTCGTAACGCGGAAACGCTGCTGTTTCTCGTCCGGCTGGTATAAGCCTCTAGCAGATTACCGTCACTGTCCATCCTGACCTCGTTTGTCTTGTCAGCGGTCGACGTAAGGCATGTTCTGTAGCCCCCAGAATCCGTGCTTCTGCGTAGTGCAACCCGGGATAGCACCCGGTCGGAGCTCAGGGTGAATACCCCCCGTCGGGGGGGGGGGGGGGGTCACCACCTAGGGTATTTTGTTTTGTCCATGCGTATTCAATGTTCTCTTTGTTGGGTTTGTTAGTTTCTTCTCCTGCCGGATGCAGGAACGCCCAGGTGAACCCACGAGGAGGCATATGAGTTTGTTTGGGTATGTTTGGGTTATTGAACAAACGCATACAAACTCATACCCATACACACACTTACACTATAGAAGTTAAAGACTTTACCTCCTCGTGGTATATTCTGGATAGCGCTAAAATAGTAAAAAATGGGATCCTAACCTAAAAATTATGAACGTTATCAAAAAACTTTTCCTACTAAAGTTGTTAGTTTTGGCCTCACACATTTTTTGGTGAACAGAACATTCATGGTCGCATTGAAAAACAAACATGTCGGCCATCTTAACGCCGCCATTTTAAATTTTGGTCCAAAAAAGATATTTTTAACGTCCCTTGAACTGTAAAAGTTTTATCATATTCAATACTTGATCGAAGTAATATGTTTCGAGATGAATAAGGTGTAAGATTAAAATGGGACACCCGGTATATATACGCAAGCACAACTGCACCATTTTTAATTTTACATTTGTTCGTAATTTCAGAATTTTGCTGCTCGGAGAAAGGCGAACTGTTGACCATGAGGCTGAAAATACTCTGCGAGGATCGGTGCGAGGACATTGCCATAAACCTCGCCGCAGCGTGTGTTCGTTCTCTCAGGAGGAGCGATCGACTGCGCACGGTTTCGGATCCTCAGCATGTTAACTTTATGCTCGACGTATACATTGTCCTCCTGTACAAATTGAAACGCATGCAAGATATCCTCGCTCAAGTGAGTAAAAAAAAAGTCGGACCGTCAACGGATTCTTCTTCCCAAAGGGAAACACTTTTATTATGCTCGACGCACGCACGCACACACACACACACACACACACACACACACACACACACACACACACACACACACACACACGCACGCACGCACACGCGCACACGCGCACCCACACGCACACGCACACACACACAGACACACACGCAGAGAGAGAGAGAGACATCCCTACATTAAAAAATAATGTAGGGATGAGAAACGTTTTCAATAAGTGTTGGAATAACAAAAGAAAAAATCCGAAGGAGGAATCGAACGCGACACCTCCGGCGCAAAAGACCGAGCCCTAACCGTCTAGACCAGACGGCGGCTCGACAAGTGCCTGACATTTTAAACTCATAAGGCGCCTAAGAAACTTTGAATCGATTTTTCTCGGAATTTTCCGAGTTATGCGTCCTACTACTTTAACCACGTGAGGTGCTAAGGGCCCTCTTTCAGCACAAAAAAATTCGGCCAAATCCCCGACCCCACGGTCGTGCCGTCTCCTTATAAATGACCCCAGTATTGATCAAGCCCAAAAAAATGTTGAGCCCGCGGACGATTTTAAAGAAAAAAAAATTCGAAAATGTTTACGTCACGCTGTTTCTTGAATTCACGCCGAGCGTGTTCCTTAAGAAAAAATGTACCGGTGAGATTCGTAAATTAGATATTTCAAGTTTTAAAACCCCATTTTTTTAACGATACGACCATTTTCCACGAAGTTACAGCTATTAAAATATCAATGAATTTTTTTTGCAATTTTCTGTTCTCTTAATTTTTGTAATGAGTATATATATATATATATATATATATATATATATATATTAGGATGACTTGATATGGGTAAAAAAAAAATTAATCGCGCCGCTCTCCAAAACGGTTCCAAATAATAAAAAATAAAATCTACGCGAAGGCCCAGCTATGTCCGTTAAGAGGAAGGCGTGCCTGTAAGCATGAACTTAAATTTAAATATCAATTGTTCTTCATGATTGGAGAAATTTCGATTTTTTAAATCTAGTTTATTTATCATTTTTTTTTAACTTTCCGAAGCTATTGTATATTGGTATTCAATATACAGATCATATAATAAGATCCTCCATACTAGATTTGATGAGCGTTCAGTTTTACCATCCTATTATTTTGGAACATTAGTTCGATTTAGCTGCTGTCGAACGTTTTTAATCACATCAAAATCAAACTTTACATTTGCATCTTGCCAGAAAAATCTATTGAGTATGAAGGATATAAATTCACGATAAACCGTTCACATCGAACTTCCGGATTGGCCAGAATTGTTTTTTTTTAATTTTGTTAGAAATATTCCTTGCGTGCTGACATACAAACATATTAATATTTCACTGAGATCAGACTTCCAGTGCTGTGGATAAAAAATGTATTTGAAAATTACTTTCGCAAAAATGCATAGCGACATTTTAAACTTGGCGAACTTGTTCGTTTTATTGAAAACAAAGAAATGATTTATTCGCACAAGTCATCCAGTTGGTCAGAAAAAACATAAAATTTCAAAAATATACACATAAGATATCGATATTAGTTCGTTCAGTACGAATTTATTTATTTAAACTACAGAAATATCGTGTTGAAAAATTGACAAATAAACTAGATGTAAAAGATCGAAATTTCTCCAATCATGAAGAAAAATTGATATTTAAATTTAAGTTCATGCTTACAGGCACGCCTTCCTCTTAACGGACATGGCTGGGGCTTCGCGTAAATTTTTTCTTTATTATTTGGAACCGTTTTGGAGGGCGGCGCGATCAACTTTTTTTTACCCATATCAAGGGCCACCCTAATATATATATATATAACAATTATAAGATTCAATTGAACAATGTTATATATATATATATATATATATATATATATATATATATATATATATATATAACACTGTTCATTTGAATCTTATAATACACACACGCACGCACGCACACACGCACACACACGCGCACACTCTCTTGTGAAAACAAAATCTCTTTTTTTTCGTTAGGCCTTTTTTCTTTTACGAAATTAAACACCGAAAAAAAACATCACATCGCTAAAGTGGTTCACGGCCTGTTTTCTTTATTTTTCTTTTTTGTTTTCCAGCTAAAATTAATGGATCTTCACAACGCGCTAGAACTAGTCCAGAGACTCAGCGGTGAGAAACCAACCAAGTACGGTACTGCGCGCGTTTGGCGAAACTCGGTAAAAGCAGCGGAATTGGTCGCACAGTATCTCGTGACGGCGGGTATGGTCCGGCCCGTCGCCGAAACCGGCGCGAACGTTCTCGAAAAGATCCTCAACTCGTGGGCAATGTTGCACACGAAATTAAAGGACATCTCGAGCACGCTACCCGGAATGATTAGGAAATTGATCGAGCCCGCCGAGAGCGCCCAGCACATGTATATTTTTTGTGCGGTGCTCCTTAAACACGTGAGTTCTACTTTTCTTGTTTTGTTTTGCCTAATTTTTAATCCAAATTCGCGTTAGTAGACGTGTACTATGATTTGTTTTCAAATATATCCTTATATCGGTATGTCGATACATCGGTACATACCAATATATCAGTATATATAGTAATATATGAGTGTATATTATTAGACTAGTGTATGTTGAATATCTTCGACATATCGTATCTATCAATATGTCAGTATATTTCTGCGTACGGGTATGTTAATATATCAGTATGTATGAATAAAATAGTATATATGAATATATATATATATATATATACCGATATTTATGAATGTATATCGAACCTCGATATAACGAAGATTTGTCCATTCCCTTCTGATAGGCACCGAAAACCTTGATACAACGACATAATAATATACATTATACTCTAATTGCTTGTAAAAAGTACTCTAATTTGAACTTTTCCTTCTTGAAAAAATAGCCCTATATTTATATTACTAATATATATTTTTGAAAGAACATTTTAAGGACCATGATCTCAACATAACGAAACCTCAATATACCGAAAACTCGATAGAACGAACTTCCCTATAGATTCGTCGAGGTTCGAGTGTAGAGAGGGTTTTGCGCGAAAGAAAAAATTGCGCATATGGCAAACAAAATAGAAAAAAATCGTAGTATACCGACAATAAAAAAATATATGTATTAAGGGGCTACATCTACCTAGAGACCCAAAAAAATAGCCAAATACCGATTTCTTTCTGGGAAACGGTTCGTGAAAAAAACGCATTTTTTAAACACAGGTGCCTGAAACGGTGCCCTGAGAGCCTTAAAAAAGTCACCCAACATGGGAAAAACATGGCCACCGACAGATGATGACATTTTTTCGCGACGTTTGGCGGTGGTCTTTAACTTAAACGGTCTATCTGAAATCTAAAAACCAAACGGCTTATTCAAGTTAACAATAAATACGAGTCGTAGGCTGTCCTCGATTTCCATAATCATTTTTTTAACAACGTGCTGACTAATTGAAACTCGAGCATAAAAAATCTATGAAAAAAGTCGTAGCTAATAAAAAATGAAGACAATGATTTCAGAAAGTGAGTTCGTCAACGACCTTTCAATATCTCTCATCGCATTTCCGGTAAATTTGGATACAATCCATCAAGTAGTTCTCGAGATACCATGTCCACCAACTTTAAAAACAGTGTTTTGAGAAAAACGCGTTTAAAGTTTAATGTATGGTGCTGCTACCGCTCGCCCGGCCGACTGTTGAAAGCTATAGCTCATTCAATTTTAGTAATATTTCAATGAATTTTTCCGGGAATATAGCTAAAAGGTTATTCCATCAAATGAAAATATTTTTGGAAAATGCAATTTTTGAACCCACCTAGATGTAGCCCGTTAATATTAATATATAAAGACAAATTGATTTATGTGCGATCATGGATACGTATCTACCGGATTAGCGAAAAATGTCTTTAAATCCTTCGATATTCGATATACAAATTTATATATATACATCCATCTATCTAGGTTTGGTAAAAACATATTTATACAGGTACCATTTAAGTTGGCACCACGAAATATTCCGTAAGGAATGCATTGTACGGAAAAATGTTTGAAACAAGAGTTTAATATTCGAGAAAAAAAAATAATGGTGTAGGCGGCTTTCCATTTAGTGGAAATTTTCAACGTTATTTCAAGGTCAATTTTAGTTTTTGTCCATGGGTACCAATATTTTTCATTTCATCGTAATTTTGAGTGTAGAAAAATCGGTAACTGTTGTCCAAAGCTTTGTTTTATTTCGGCTTCAATTTTTGAAGATATTTCAAATGTTTAACAAAATATTTTTTCCATATTTTGTTGAATATTGAAAATATCTTGAAAAATTAAGGTTAAATGAAAACAAGTGTGAGACGAAAGTTACCTATTTTGTTACGAAGAATTTTATCATAAAATAAAAAATACTGGTTCCTATTGAGAAAGTGAAGTTGACCTCGCAATAACCTTGGAAATTGCCACCAAATGAAATATGTTCGAAGGCGAAATTTTAGTTGCCCAAGACTGTAAAACTTTTTTTTCGAAAGATCCCCTCAGCTACATCCCTCTCGGGATATTTCATCCTGTCAACTGGAATAGGATACCCTGTATAAAAGGATAGTATCGCAAAGTTGTTCTGACTCGTTGTTCGTTACGCAGTTCGGTGATAGCGTGAAGCCCCTGGTGATCGAGCTCTACATAAGGGCCTTGACGGCCGACATGAACGAGCTCGAGAACCAAAAGGCAAAAGCCGACAGGGACAAAGTCCGTGAGACGGCGGAACGTCTGGGCGCTCAATTTCTCAAGCTCGCCGAGGTTGTGGACAGCGAGATCGGTATAGCCCGGGAGTGCGTCCTGACCGCGTTCTCGCTGCATCCTACCCGCGCGTGTTACGAGAGAGTTCTTGAGATGGCGATCGCGTGCGGCAAAGCGAAACAGGGCGAAGGCGTCGTGGTCGTCACGACAAAAGACGCGACCTGCGACGACAAAAAGCGCTCGAGTTCCTCAGTCGGAAAATTCGATTTTCTCAAATCGCCAGCCAACGAGGAAAAGTCTCCGAAGGATTGCAACGGCGAGAACGGCGTGATGAGCCCACTCTGCTTCAGTTGCGGCGACTACGAGGCGACGAAAAAATCGGTCGATCGTTCGCTCGACGCTCTCGTTTTGATAAACGGCGACGTGGTGACCGGCTCGGCGAACTACGACGAGAAATCGGTACCGAATCACATGCTGGACGCGGAGAAGCTCGGACTGACGCCTCAGCTCTGCGACGACTTGTCGGTCGTCCTCAGCAGCCCACGGTACCACATGCTCTCATGGCTACTCGACTGGAAAGAGCTCCACACCCTGTGCGAGCGCTACCTCGTTAATGCCGAAGAAATGGGCGGCAACGCTGCCACCCACAAGGAGCTCAAATACCTCAACATCGACTATTCGCAATTCAAGGACTGGCCGTCCGAGGACGAGAACGCCAAGGACGTCTTCTTCGGAATCGAGAAGGGCTACGAGCAATGGGTTGATCTGCCCTCGGACTCGTCTGAACAGTTTGGTAGCTTTCAACCCGCCGGCGGCTACAAGAGGAACACCACAAGGCGAAGCCTCGACGATACGACCACCACCGACTCCGATAGCGGCAGTGTCATGAGGGTCAGACGCACCGGGCCTACCGGCCGACAACGCAAGCCCCACCGACTTGAGAGCTCGGAGAGCGACTACGAAAGCGCCGAACGCGAGACCAAGGGATTCAGGAACAGCGCCAGCTCCGACGAGGACACCAATACACAGGACACGTCAAGCCTTGGGAGCGACGGCTTTAGACGCGACAAGGTGAGCTTTTCTTCCACGGATACTCAGTTGTCTTGGATTGTCCATAGTTTTTTTTTTGTTAAGTTGTGGAGGTGAGCTACAAGAATATCCAATAAGAAATGGGGCTTCAGATAAGAAAATATTGCTTTTTTTATGCAAGGTTGTATTGGCACAGCCATATTTTTCCTTTGGTCAACCGAAACAACTTGCGTATTTCAGATTGCGAAACAGAAGCATTTTTCATAATAACTTACCGTACTTTCATAATCACTTACCGTACTTTTAGAAATATACGGGTGTTACAGTTCATGAGGGGACGGCCTTCATATGTATAGAGTGTTCCGAGCTTAGATCTGAGAAAGTCCCCACTATAATAAAAAATGTTTTAAACATAAGTTGTTTCGTTTCATGAGGGGACGTAGATGGCAATGACAATTTGACCTTGGGTGTAAACGCCAAAGTCATAGAAAGGTCAACTTACATATATTTTCTGATTAACCTTGTTTTTTCTTCTTGTATATCGTTATAGTTTAGCTCGAGAGCTTTTCAAAACACTATGCAGAAGTATTTTTTAATCCAGTCCTTTTTCGGTTACAATACCGTTGGCATTGCAACTTTCATGTCCCATATCCGAAAGAGTATTCGATAAAAAATACTTATTCAATGTATTTTGAAAAGCTCACGAACTCCACGAACAATTAGGGTTTGAGTTAAAAACTCCGAAGATAACCGACCCCTGACCTTGACGGTTACATTCAAGGTCAACTTGAGATTGGGATATTTTTCCCCCCTCTTCGAACGAAACAACCTTCATTTGAAGCTTTTTTCATAAAAAGGCATATTTTCTGAGATATAGTTCATGTAACAGTTCATGGAAGACACCCTACACATATACACGATGTCCTTCACGAAGTGTTACAACCGGATATCTCAGAAAGTACGGATTATTATGATAAATGCTGAGAATAAAAGTGGTTTCGTTTGAAGAGCGGAAAAATATGGTTTTGTCAATTTGACCTTGAAAGCAACCTCAAACTCATAAGAAGGTCGACGTCAATTTTTTTCCTAAGTACCCTTGTTTTTTTTTTATTGTATATTCGAGACCTTCCTTTTTGACACTATGCGTTTTCGCCTAAATAGATTTCGGCGCATCGCAATAGTTTTTGAAATAACGAATTTTGGAAATGGATGAATTAACGATCGTGGACGTGACCAATCAACTTTCAATTGAAAATTTTTTCATTATAATCCGAGATATACGCCTGCACCACTTTGTCTGGAATATCCTATACATGTAAATGTGTCCGGAACAAGTGCTACGAGCGTATTGTTGAGACATTACGGATCATAATGAAAGATGTTTCAAACAAAAGTTGTTACGTTTCAGTCGGGGGAAAACATAGCAATGTCAATTTGACCTTCGGTGTAACCATCAAGGTGATAGAAAGGTCAACTTCAATTTTTTTATAATCGGAAGCCCAGTTATTCATTAAATATGCTGTTATTTCAAAATTTCATGCTCATGCTTAACATTGGAAGTGAATCCAAGTGGTATTTCATCAATTTAGGCGCAATCTACAGCGCTCGAGTGGATTTTTTTCCGAATTTCTTTGTTCTCCACACTTTCCAAGTTCCACCAATCCCCCAATACGAGCGATCAGCCATTAATTCTAATGTCTAAAAAAAATGTAGCAATCCTGCGCGGCGGGAGTGGCGATCGAGGTGGCCCCGAAGCGAGATAAGTCGAGCCACTTCCACATGCTCGTGAACGAAAACGCGAGTGGCTCGGACGTCAGCAGCAACGACATGATAACACTATTCGCCGTGGACGAGAACAAGCGGGAGACGATCAAAGGGTCGTCCTACACGGCCGCGGCGCCCTTGATAATAACCGAGAAGCGCAGCGACCCGGCGGTACTCAAATCCCTGCGGATGTTTCGTCCCCAGAACGCGAAGAAGCCCAGCCGGATGGCGCAAATTATGCAAAAGAATCTCCTGAAGAAAGACCAGTCAGGAAGCGTGGCGGAGACGACGAGCGTCGCCAAGTTCGCACCGATGTTGAGCACCCTAAACCTCAACCCGAAGATCGTTCTGACAAGAACGGACGAGCGCCTCGCGCCGTCGAGCAACAACAACAACAACACGAAGAAGTCCCAACTAAGCCCGGTCGATATCTCGAGCGAGCTCATCAACATCCAGAAGAGCTTGCCGTTCTCGCCGAGCAAGAATTACCACAAAAGAAAAGCATCGCCGAAGCCGCGGTCTCGCAAGAGCCCCAAGTCCCTGGGCAAGTCACTGGACATCCTAGCGAAGGCCGTGCGCGACTCGGAGATCCTGGCGAAGAGCGTGCCCGGCTTGAACAGCCTGGACATGATAGTGCCGCCACGCGTCGCCCCGACGATAAACGTCGTTCAGCTCTCGCGTAACATTCCCCAGAGTCCGAGCTCAGGAAGCGGAAACACGCCGCCGAGGAACCGAACTTCGAGCCTCGCCGGGAGCATTCAACTTCCGGGCACGCCCTCTTCCAGCGGCCACGACAGCGGCGTCGGCCTCAGCCCCGCCGGACAGACGCCCCCACCCCGCTCGGCTTCCGGTCTCCACGAGCTGGGCGACGAGGCGAATCAGCCGCCCGACAACTCGCCCGGCAGCTCGTCCAACAACGCCACGACTCACGAGCCGCCCGACAGCCCCCGCGAGATCGCCGCTGCCCCGGCAAAGTCGCCGCGGCCGACTTCCGGTGAGCAGCTCCAGATCGTCTGCAAACCCGACGGGACCTACCAGCTCGCCTCGATCAACCCGGCCGCAAGTCAACGCGGCGCCCTCCTCACCCTGCACAACCTCGAGGACGAGGCTCGAAATTTCAAAGCCAACCCGCCTTCATCATCAGCCCAGAACGCCGGGCTGCCAAAGTTCCAGCAGGCCTTCCGGAAAGCGATGTACACACTGTCGAGTGAGGCCGAGGGCCAGAAGACTGGAAACCTGTCCAAGGCCGTGCAGACCTCGGTGCCCCAGGCGAGCCCGGTGCGCACGGCGAACACGGCTGCTCGGCAGATCCTCAACATCGTCCAGACCTCAAGCGCCTCCACCGGTCAGACCATAACGCAGCTCGTCCAAGCCACCAATCCCGGTGTCATCTACACGCACAAGATTCCCGTGACGATATCCACCAACAATCCCGGCCAGATCAGCATTGTCCCCCCGGTCGCCAACTCCCGCACCCCTCTCGTCAAGCTCAACATAATCCGGGCGGGCGCCCCCCTGAGGCAGCAGCATATCGCCGAAGCTATCCAGGTCGCTCTGACCGCGCCTAGGGCGGCACAGCAACGCAACCCAGAGAGCCTCGTCAACCCCGGGATCGACCCGCCCAACCAAGTCAGCTCGACGACATTGGAGCAGCTCCGTGAGTTCGAGAGCGTCCTCGAGCAGGTCAAAGAGCGCAGCACCATCCAACCCCACAGCGCCTCGTCTACTACCACCGTCGAGACCCAGACCACCTGCCAACCGGCCCTCAAACAACCCGTGAGCGCCCTTGCCCAGCAACTCCTCGTCCCGGCGCAGTCGCCACCCAGCGCCGAGTTCCCGAGCAACGGAGGAACTTCTGCCTACCATCAACCGGAAGCATTCGCGCAAAAGGTCTCCCTTGCGTACGCCGGGAGTGCCGCGGCGCCGCAGAAGGTTGCTGGCTCCCCGGTTGTCGTCGCCACGAGCTACTGTGCACCAGCAGCCTCACCGGCACTCAGCGTCGGCTCGCAGAGCTCCTTGAGCCCATGCGTCACACCTTCACTGCCCAAGACCGCGGCACCCTCGCCCAAGTCGGCCAAGAAGTTCGCGCCGAAGAACAACGCCAAAACGAGCAGTAGCAGCAACACCACCACCACCAGCGCCGCCGCGGCCACCGCCACCGCCACCGCCGCGAACAACGCGCCCGCCAAGTCTTCGCCGATCCCAAAACCCCAACAGAAGCCCCAGGAGGACGAGCAGACCGCCCAGAGGATCTACACGATCCTCGCTGAATATGCGGAGCAACTGAGGAACTCGCCGGATCTGAACAACAAACCGGCACCCAGGAGGAGGTCAAATCCCCCGACGAATCCCAGCCAGTCGTCCAAGAGAAAGAAGCCGAGCTCGAAGGCGAAACCGAGCGGTGCCTCGGAGCTCAGCCCGGATGACCTTGGCCGAACGATGGGCAGCGAGGACTCGTCCGGCGGCCTCGTCCAGGTCCAGGACAGTCCAGGTATCGCCAACGCACAGGAGGACGCCGTCGACGAGGCGAGAACCAACGAGGACGAGACGGTCACCGATCTCAAGAGGAGAAGCTTGCTCTTCACGGAACCGAGCGCGGGCACGAGGACCGTCATCGTCCAGGAGGCTGTGCATACCGGAAGCGAGGCCCTCGTCGCCGGAAAGATCGGTGGCACCGC
Source organism: Ophion obscuratus (assembly GCA_964007375.1). NCBI lineage: Eukaryota > Metazoa > Arthropoda > Insecta > Hymenoptera > Ichneumonidae > Ophion > Ophion obscuratus. The sequence goes on from OZ023314.1 coordinate 51,005,564, forward strand.
TGTACTCATGCCGACCAACTATATACTGCCCATGAACATCGTCAAGGGCGGACAACAGTTCACCATCGTCTCGAGCAACTCTAAGCTACTCGTGCCCAGCGCCGTCAGAACTTCTGGAACTGCCGGAGTCTCCAATACCCTCGTTCTACAGTCGATCCTCAACTCGGGCAAGATTATATCGCAACCAGGTCAGGTCAAACAGGTCAAACTACCCGCACTACAGAGCCTCAGCGGCCAGGGCGTCTCGATCCTGCCGCAGAATCAATTTCCGGAAACTAGGGAAAACAACAACGGCGGCGGCAGTGAGGCGGCCCCGGAACACGAGACTGTCATCAAGGCCTCGACGATCGGACTGCTCCAGAGGAACGAGGCCACCGAAAGCCAACGGATCTGCGGTGTCATTGCGAGCAATCCCAATCTCGGGATCCAGGGAGCCGCAAGACTTTTTAATTCGACGATCGCCAAAATGACGACCATCGCTACCACCACTTCCGCCTCGTCGCATCAAGAGAAAAAACTCGGACAAGATCATGTCCCCGGGGATAAGCCTGTCACCCTACAGGGACAAACTATAGCCCTTGCGTTTGCCGCGCAATCCAACGTCACACTCGTTAACAACGGACAGCAGTCGCGACAACAACAGGCAGCCCATCATCAGCTGCAGCTCAAGGAAACCAACGAAGCCGCGACCGAGTTCACCAGCGGCGACAAAATCATACCACCCAAAACAGTCAAGAGAAAAATCGACGAGGCCAACAACGTCGTTGTCACCAACAATTCCATCGTCTCGCCCTGCATCGTAGCGTCACTCCAGAGCATCGTGAAAAACGGTAACGGACCCACTTTCAGCCATTCCGTTCAGGGTTTCCGGCAATTTTTTTCACTATTGGCCATTTGTTCCAGCTTTCGTCCATTCTTTGAGACCATTTTCTCACAATATTTCTCCATTTTTTTTCGTCTCCCGTTTTTTTATCGAGCGTTTTTTAGATGGATGGATTTACTGCACTTTTACCATTCAATCCTATTATTTGGACTCCTATTGTTCTCCTTTTTTTCTCGGCTTTACTCCTTTTTATCAATTTTTTAAGGCTTTATTTCTTCTCTTACCATTGTTCTAAATACTTTTTTGCGTTTTTCGTCCATCTTATTTACCGTTTTTTAAATTTTTGGCGTTTCTCCTATTTTACTATTCAATGCTAATTGTTTTTACAACCATTTATTGACCATTTCACCCCAATTTTTAATTGCTCGCCTACCGCTTAAAATGTTTCGTTTGCATTATTTTCCCCTATTTACTATTATTTTCTACCATTCCTTAATATTCCTGGCATTTCTTTTTACTATTTACTCACCACCACTTTTTTTCCACAAGCTCACTGTCCTTTGCCGATATTGTTCACAACTATTTTCTATTTTAGTTCGTCGTTTTCACTATTGTCTCACGGCGTTTTTTAAACCTTCGCATTTATAAGTATTACTATTGGTCACTATTAACTACTATATTTGACTATTTCTCAGTGGTTTGTGCTACTCCTTCCTAGTTATAAATATTACTCACTATTGCCTACTACTACTCAATATTAATTACTGTACTTCGCTGACTACCTTTTAAGTATTCCTTAGTGATTAAGCGAACCCTTCCTATTTACAAGTATTTCTCACTATGGCCTACTATAACTGACTATTAAGTATTATTCTTCGCTCACTTGCTTTCGACTATTCGTGAGTGCTTTTTGCTACTCCTTGCCATTCATAACTATTCCTCGCCTTCACCCACTAATACTCGCCATTAATTATTCTTTTACGATCTTCGACTATTCCTTGGTGAATTTTGCCAACCCTTCCTATTCACAATTATTTCTCACTATTATCTACTAATACGGACTATTAATTACTATTCTTCGCTCACTACCTTTCAACTATTCCTGAGTGCTTGTTGCTACCCCTTCCTATTTATAATCATGCTCACTATTAATTGATATTCTTCGCTAACTATCTTCAACTATAACTCACTATTCTTTGCTATTTCCTATTTCTCATCCGACCTCGCCTTTTTTCACTATCTCTGTGTATTCTTAGAGGTGCTCCCTATTGATCCCTATTATTCACTATTGCCCACTATTCCTCACCGGAAAACGGAAAAAAAAACGGTTTCTTCTTCCAGACGCCGTTTCAACGCTCAAGGAAACAACGGCAACGAGCACGACAACGACGACAACGACGACAACGACGACAACCACAAAGACAACAGCGGTATCGGCAACGACAATAAGCATCGAGAACGCGGCGTACCTTGGTACTTCCGATGAGGCCGGAAACACCGAAACCACGGAGCTTCGCGACCAACCGGAAGTCAACCTCGAGGCCAAAGTCGGCAACGGTATAATGTGCGCGAACGCCCGACTCCAAGAGGCCTGGGAACCTGAGCGGAAATCCTCCCCCGACACACCCTGGAGATATGTACCCGCGTCTGCGACTTCCGAGATCGAACCCCTCAAGTCTTACGTGCGCGATCCGGAGAACTGCGAGGTCCACGGGGTCCTACAATTGGCCACGAAAAACGTCCAGACGAATCAAATTTACCAGAAGAAATATCATCTCGAGGCCTACGCTCAATATTCGGCGAGGAACACGGGCCGCAATCCCCGGACCGACACTCTTCAACAAAAAATGGAGCGCAAAGCGGCAGCAATCGAGCGTGAGCTTCGCTTGCAAAAATCGCTCTCGGAGGAGTGCGAGGATCTCGGTGTCGACGAGCCGAGCACCAGCGACCTCTTCCCCGAGGCCGATTTACTCTTCGACGCAAATCATTCGCCGACTTACGATCAGGATGCTACATGCAGCAACAGTAGCGCCACCACGAGGCTCTACAACGCGGCGACATATTACCATCGCCCCCTGGACTCATCCAGCGGTGACGCCAGTCCCTTGTCCAACGACTACAAAATGGCAGATCGAAGGAAAACCGCGTCAAGGACACGTGTGATAAGAGACTCGGCAAAACGCGCTAAGAAGATGGACGACGACGCTGAGAGTCCGGCGAAAAGACTAAGCCTCGAAAATTACGACGATGAGGACGATGATGACGAGGATGATGATGATGACGACGAGGACCTCGAAGACGACGAGACTTCCGGTCTCGGGAAAGATCTCCGCGGTAACGTGGCGCCCGCACTTCCGGTCGTCGTGACCGGCAACTCAAACGCTATCGCCGGTCCCCTACTCACTGCGCACAAATACACATATACGAATCGTAAACGCGCCTCGCGCAATTTGCGCAACGATTATCTCGCCTGGGAGAGCCCGAGCACTGGTAGTCCCAGCGATGAGGACGAGGCCTCCGCCGATGAGAATCGTGGGAATGGCCTCCTTGATGAGACGAAAACGTGCTCGATCGCAAAAAAACTCGACAAACTCACGACCAATCCCCGGGTCGTGTTAAATCGCGCGGAAAAAACTACGAAGGAACGCAGCCCGGACGAAGCCTCGGACGAGGACGCAATCAACGATTGTCCCGCCCGGCGCTCAAGCTTGCGGGGACACGTGAAAAAGGGCTGCGTGTGCTGCAACGGCTCGCCCGAGAGACCACGAAAGAAGAATCCCCTTGTTGGGACGAGGCCAAACGAGCACAGAACGAAGAAGAAAATCACTGCGAAATTTGTGCCCAAGAAGAGGTAGTCCGCCTTCTTGGTTGGCGTTGTAACGACGCAATTATTCGACCGGATGACCACGCGCTTGTACTGTAAATAATCCGTCTCGGCGAGTGACGCGTTAATAAATAAATAATTATATATATATACATACATATATATATATATATATATATATATATATATATATATATATATATATATATATATATATATATATATATATATATATATATATATATATACGTGTATAGATGCCTGTATACAGGATGTCACAGAAGTCGCCTCTGATCTTCACAGGATCGCGCGATCGTGCAATTTCACAGCGAAAAGTCCGCTTGCGTTTATCTCCACGACTTACAGTTACGCAGATATCGGGGAAGTAGCAACAGTCAATCGGGTGCGCCGTCGATGCGAGGCCGCGCCTAGGCGGTAGCGAAACGTCCGAGTGGGGGCCCAGGCCGCGCCCACTCACTTGCGCTCCTCATCCTCATACGCAACGCCCGCGGACCGTTGATTTGCTGTCATTAAAAACATTCGCATCTCGGCAACTATGCGCTCGAGCAAAAAAACGCCCAAGAACTTTTCGATTCAGAATTTCCTCATCTACCTAACCTCTAAAGATCTCACCTCACTTCTTGGACATCCTGTGCATGCATCGATATATGTGTGTGTGTGTGTGTGTGTATGCGTGTGCGTGTGTGTGTGCGTGTGTAATACGAGATTTTTTAGTTCTTCGTTACCGCGAATTAAATACCGAACTTACGAATATAGCTCGTCGACACCCCCCCGCACCCCTTAACTTTTAAAGGCGTCCTCGAGGTGCGTGTTTTTTTCGCCAAGGAAACTTTAGAAACGCAATCTAGTCAAGGCGAGGCGTAACAAATGTGAAAGAAAAAAGAGCAGAAAAGAGGAAGCGAAAAACGCGAGGTAAAATCAGTGCGCATGAATAATTAGTTATTGACAGAGAGAACGGGATTAAAACAAGTAAAAAATTATATATATATATATATATATATACAGTAAATAAATATTTGATTCTACGTGGAGAGGTTCCTGATACTCTGGCGTCTTCGACCCAAACTCGACCCCATCCTCTCTCGTCATTCCAGTTTTTTTTTCTTTCAATTTTTCCATTTATTATCACCATTATTATTATTACTTATGTACATTTTCCGTTGCACGATTGAGGGAACTTCCCCCTTTTTTTTACCTCTTTCTTATTCAATTGTGCCGATACGGTCGATCGAGAATTGAAGGATTCTATTTTTTTTCCTTTTGTCTGCCCTAATTTTGGTTCGGAAAAGGAAGAAAAAAACGAAAAATTTGTTCCCTCAACATCTCAATCGAAATTCGATTTTATTATTATTATCGGTGTTCACGGGGGACCGGACCCGAGAATTTCAATTATTATTATTGTTATTATTTCTTCTCCCTCGATCGATCGCGAGTATTCGACGCTCTTCTCCACTCTGCCCTAGTATATTTTTATTTTTTTAATGCTTTTTAATTTACCGACGAAACAAAACGAGAAAAGATCGTGCACTAGCGATCGGGCGCGACGAATCCGCCACTTAGTGCATGTTGTAAATCAATTTTGTAAATTTAAATTAAGAATAATGTGCGTAGTTAATTCGTTGAAGGGAAGAGGAGGAGGAAGAGAAAAAGGACGATTAAAAGGTAACGAGAAAACGAAGAGAAAGCCGGGGGGAGGGGGGACGAAGGAGAAGAAAAGGGAGTTGAGAAGACAAAAAGAAAAAAAGTATCTCATGCTATATCGCTGCACTTTAGTACAAAAAATGCTTCGGCTTGTTTCGATATTGCGAAATTTTTATTATCGTTCCCTCTCTCTCCCCCTTAGAGAGGCCTCTCTCCCTCTCGTCTCTCTCCCACCTGTCGAGACGTGTGAATGGTCTGCAATTTATTACGAGTTACCGCATTTGTAAAGAATTGTACGAAATAAACTGAGCAATGTTTCTTTTTATTTAATTTGCTTTTTTCTCCGCGGTTTTCTCGTCATCTTCAATCCCACCGGTGCCCGCGTTTTTCAGTTTTTTTTTAAGTTCTGCCTCTGTCCGTCCCACTTTCCCCGGTATCTGCTTTTTTCCTCTTATCCCATTCTTTCGTCTCGCCTACTAACTTCCTGACCCGGTTTTTGCTATATTTTCGAATTTTTCGATGTTCTTTTTCGTAATTTTTTAAAATTTTGTTTGGTTTTTATTTAATTTCAATTGATTCATTATGATGTGATTTTGTATATTTTTTTCATCCTGTCTTTTAGTTATCTTTTATCACTTTTTTCACATGGTAATTAAATTTTTTTTAACTTTAATCATTCCCCCCCCCCCCTGAATCTTGCTGTGTGACAGTCCGACGCAATTAACTTCGCGATTAAGTGCGAATTTTTCGGTCCCGGTCCACTACGACCACGCCCCTTTTTCGCTTTTATTCTGGTTTTCCGCTATTTTGAGCCATCTTTTGGAATATCAATTGGAGAAAAGAAGGATAAAGCAACAAAAACATGAGGAATCGAGGAGGAAAGAACACAAATTTAAAAAGGGGGGATACGAGGAAATATCGATAGAAAAAAAAAAAAAATCTGACAAGCGAATCGAGTCGATGGAAACAAAATACTATAAAAGAAACGGGGGAAAATCGAAGCGAATGAATGACAGATCGATATCTAGATACAAACCCAAACTATATATATCTATCTAGGTATCTACAATATAAATGAGAGAGAAAGAGCAAATAAAAAAATATTTAAAAAAAATCTTCCTGTAAATGAACCACTAGCCCGACTCGTTTACGTGTAAATTTCGAGGGTTATTATCCAAGAGTGGACGCGTATTTTTGACTATGAAAAAATTATAATAATAAGAAAAAAGAGAGCTAGAATCGATAATGAAAGACAAAAAAGGAAGTAAAGACACTCCGCTTCGTTTACGTACGCGAGCACTTTTCGTTCCATGACGTGGCTTTCGGGAAAAAATACGAAGATTAACGAGAGAAAAAAAGTAAAATCTAGATATATGCCCTCTAGACTCACCGAACGCATCTATTAGATTGGGGATTCTACTAAAATGAAAATTAGGAAAACGAGAAAAAAACGCGAGGTGCCGTATCGATCGCAATAAGGGGCGAAAAAACACAAGTTTTCCAAAGTTGGCTTCGAGTACTTAAAAAGAGGATAGATAATTATAAAAAGAAGCAGACACCGAAAAATATATATACAGGCGGCTTAGTTGCCCGCTAAGATAAATTAAGAGGTTTTTTTTAAAACGTACGTTTGTAAAAGCCGGAAGTGACCCGGCGCAACTATACCAGTATTCCGAAAGCGTTGTCGGTCGGAGGGATCGAAAAAACAAAACAGAATTCATTCATTCGATCGTCCCCACGAGAAAAAAGATTTGGACTGAAAATAAAACACGAGCAAGGCAACGAAACGATGAAAATTAGGTAAAGAAAAAAAATATTACAAACGAAAAATTTGCTGCAATATTATAAAAAATTGAATTGCGAGGTAAGAAAAAATGTATAGGAAGATAAAAAGAAACATGTTGCAAAATTATACAAAAATGAAATGGCATTTATCGCAAAATAAAATAACTCGAACGCAACGAATTGTCGACCGCGCTAAAAGTCGTTCGGAACCGCCAAAAAATGGCTAAAGAGTTCCATAGGAAGAAAATCTTGCTCCGAGCAAAATTAATTTGCAGGAAAAGAAAATCGAGAACAACTGAAGAAAAATCGAGAACGATTAACCGCAGATTAATTCGAAACCACAAAGAAAATTATTCGAAAAAACAAAAGGCCAACTATCAATTTAACGAACAATAGCGAGACGGAATGAGCTTGAAATATAGAGAAAAAAGTTAAACTCAACGAAAATAGAAACGTTTACACAAAAAACTCAATATAAACTAAATCGCTACGCCGTTTACACACAAAAGCCGGAAAACTACCTGGAGCGAGACAAAGTAGAAAGAGAGAGAGAGAGAGAGAGAGAGAGAGAGATCCCGATTGACCCCGAATTTTAAAATATATAATAACAAAAAGAAGAAAAAATGGAAAAATAGTTTTAGCGATGAGACCGAAAGCATTCTTCGTCACGTTTCATAGTTCATTGGAAAATATAAAAAAAAAGGATTTCAACAAAAGAAGAAGAAACCAAAATGAGGCGAACAAGGAGGCACGAAAGGCAAAACAGTTTTAAAAAAGAAGAAAAGGAAGATGTCCTGTACATACGAATAGCTATTGAAGGAGATAGTCTAAATGATTGTAATTATGCAAAGTGTAAGGCATATTATTATTATTATTATTATTATTATTATTATTATAACAGTATGTAAACGATGTATGGTGAGCGACGTATTAGAAATGAACGAAAAAGAAAATAAGAAACAGACATAATGCTCCCCTTCCATAGTAATATACATCGCACATACATGTACAGGGTTTCCAATCTATCTTGAGACATCGAAGTAACTCGAAAAGAGCGAAGTCGATCGAAAAATCCCGAGACACGTATCGAGTAGATTTAAACGAGGAGTCAAATGACAATATCGCTTGTTTAAGTGCACGTTTTCATGGTGATGTCAAGGTAAACTTTAAAAAATGGTAAATTATGTTTCTTATAACGGCATCTTACTCTACGAGAAAACAATATTACTCTTGTCCGAAACATTTATACAATTTACCATTATTTTAAGGAGTTTCGAGACTAAAATCGAAATATTCAGATTCCAATGAAATTTATATAATCAAGAGATTAATTTATCGTGCATTAATCGTCTCAAAATCGATCACTTTGACAACATAGTGTTGGATATGTTTAATTTTCAAATTGAACCATTATCTATTCGGTAATTACACATGAAACCTCGTACAAATGAGGTATAGGGCTCTAGGGACTAACGTAATATTGGAATTAAATTTTAAAAAGTGAATAAACCGTGATTATCGTGTTAGGAATGTCATGTCAAAAAATTAAGTGCTTTCGCTCCATCGTTCATTAATAATGCTCGAAAAAAGTTTCGAATTTGGAGCCCGAACGGTATGTTTTCGGACATTAATGAAATTTGTAAGTTAAACGACGGTGGCAACTGTTGTTAACGTGCCAACAGCTCGTTAACTGACTCGCGTTATCCGAACATACATAGTGTTACAGTCGACGACGCTTTAGCGATAGTCAGTCGTGCCAATTACCGAAACTATCGCTGCCGTCACGTCTATCGGTTATTTTTTCTTGCATAACATTTTAATATATTTATATTTAATTGTAAGTTAATACTATTAATACCATTCACCGACTTAGAGATATTTTATAACAACATTATAAGTTGGAAGTGCCAAACAAGAATTTATTTTCACATAACATTTTAATAGCGAGCGGTTGGCATCCTGCCAAAAATTCATTGTATTTTCATCCGCACTCTCCCCGCCAAAAAATGCTCCGAAACTACTTAATTTGTGTTTGCAAGTGGAAGGCCGTCGCTTTTCAACATCTTTTCGCCATTTTGGACTAAAATAACGGCCAAATGAGAAAATGTTTTGAACAAAAGGGACTTTTTTTTACGTAGAAAAAGATGCCGCTGTGAAGAATAGTTCCATTGTAAAAAAATTGACCTTAAAATCACCTTGAAAACGTGCACTGAAAAAAAGTTGTGTCGCCAATTTACTTCTCGTTCGAACCTACTGAACACGGGTCTCGGGATTTTTCGATTTTCTTCGCTGTTCCACAGTTATTTCGATGCTCGATATAAATCGAAAACCCTGTAGATATATCGATATATCGATATATATGAATTAAAAGAAAAGTATGTGTACGTGTGAGAAAAAAACATGCACAAAGCAAAGAAACGCGGCCAAGAAAGAAACGATGCGGGGCGTAGACGCGCAGTAGCTCCGTTTTTTCGCAGCTTCGTGAATAAACAAACAAAATGACGACGAAGAAATAAACGCGACAATTATTGCGATACGATTCACTGAGATTTTGGGAACTGAAGACCAACACGAGAGCGAAAGAAGGGAAAAAGCGTCGGCTCGATCAACGAGAACGAGACGAAACACAATGGCACCGAAAAAAAGTTGTCAATGGCAGGAACGTAGCAAAATGCAGGAAAAAAGGAAGAAAAACGGATGCCACTTCAAGGATTCGGATGTACAGCGTATTTGTCCGAAGGTGACGATATACCTGGTGGCCCGTTCTAAATGTCACGAGGCCGCCACCTCAAAAAGTACTCGTTAAGATAAAAAAATATTTTCAATAAAAATTGTTCCCTTTCGCGGGGACAAAAATAGAGGACCGGAATTTGGCCTTGGCGGTAACATGCAAGGTCGCGTGAAAGTCGACATCAAAATATAGATTCTTTTTTATTTAAAAATGTTATCCCTAGGAGTATACTCATATTTTTCACTACTTAGTTATACACGTTGGATTTGTGCGAACCGGCCAACGTTCGAATGATGTAGTTTCCTTGAAATTGCGTCTATTCAGGTGATTTTTTAAAAATGAACGAGCATCTTCTTCGGAAAGCACATGTGAAGAGAAAATCTGTGTTCGGTTCATATTTTGTCTGGGAAAGCTGTATGAGCAGATAAAAATGTTTTGCGAAAGAGGAAAAACGCGAATTTTTCACTTTTTGGTCGGGTCTGTGAGACCCAAGAGTGTACTCCTAAGGTTGATGGTCACATTCCTTATCGGCTATTCTCAAAACGCATCTCGAATGTTCGAAAACATATTGGGATTTGTTCGAATAATTTGTTTTGGGTTTTTTTTCTCTTGTGAACACATTTCTCAACAACTATTCTCAAAGCTCATCGTGGGAGTTTTCGAAAACACTACAAGGATTTCTTCGAGGGCATTTGTTTCGAAGCTTCGGAACTCGACCAACTTCCAAGTCCTATAACTCGAAGAGTACTCAATTAAAAACGTCTCGGGCTAGGCCACAAAAATAGGCGTCGAAAAATTTAATAACCATATTCCAATGAAAATTTGATTCGCACTTTTACGGGACGTTGAGGATTGAAACCAAGAGCAAACCCGCTATCCTATCTCTCTCTCCCCTTGGAACCAAACAACTTTTGTCCGAAACATTTTTCCTAGCTATGCGTACTTTTCGAGATGGCCACGGGTGAAACTTCAACAGGGTGACCCTGTATATCTATACGCATACGTTTCAATAGAAATATAAATAAATTGTAGATCCTTTTTTATTGCGAAACAATCGAGGGAGGAAAGGCCGAGAGGGAGCGGGGGAGGGGGGTTTGGTCATTATACATAAACGAGACATATTTTCTATATTCGGTTGCGCGTCTACTTGTGCGGCGAGGGAGGGGGGGGGGCGGCGAAAAGAACGACTATGGCAATTTACGCTAATGATATTACCGTAGGACGCGTGGGGTGGGGAAGGGGCGGAAATGGAAGGTGGGGTGGGGAAGGGGCGGAAATGTCCAACAAATTCACGACCCCCCCCTCCTTCCTCAACCTCCTCGTTCTGTAGTACTATTTTTCCTTCTTTTTGGCTGTTCTTCATTGCCGAGATACTTCAGATAGCGGTGATTTATTGAAGAAAAAAAATGGACGGCTGGTCTTAGGTCTCATTCTGGTTCTCGGCTTCCTGCAAACAGAACAAAAATTGCGTTACTTTGTCCTTTTCTGCCGCGATTCCGCTAATGTTGAAGCTTTTTGGATTTTTATCCAAATTCATGTTTTCCATTGCTGTTTTTTTTTATTATTTACTTTTATTTCGAAATAAATAGTTCTACATTTGTAAGTATGTTGTCGTTATTGTTATAACTATTTCGTTACTTTTATTATTATTATCATAATTGATTTCATTATTTGCTATTCTACTGTTTACCTGTTACTATAATTGTATTTCACGGCTCTTCCTCGAGATCATAGATGTAGTACCCCCCACTTCCCACACTGTCGCCACAAATTTTAAAGTTAGCGAAAAAAAATAACGCGGACCCTCATCCGTTGCTACGTCCGCCATGTCCGACTCGTGTCCATCTTGAATCTTCATTCTTTCGCGTTGTGCACGTGTCGTCACATTCAGATTGTCCAAGCACATAATAAATTATGCTTATGGGCAAGAATGAAAAGAAAAGGAGCTCTTATGCGGAAGAAAAGGAGGAGCGACGAAAAAAAAGACGCTATCGGCTCACGTAACTTGTTGGGAAGTTTACGAGCCCGTTTACCGAACCAGCTCACAGTTAATTACACGCAAGCGATTTTATCGTTGTGCGTGTAATTAACGTGTGTCGTTAATTACACAATAGCGTGTGTCGTTCGCTGACATGACTAAATTCCCCGCTTGGGGGTGGACTTGAAATGTCAACCAACAACAATTATTCTACAGGTAAACGCTTGTCGTCTCAGAGTTTGTCGACGTTACGGAGTTCGTCTAATAGATCGCTGTCTCCCGTACCAACTCGACATTGGACATGCCGCTCACAAACTCGGAGACGTTCAAGGGCACGCTCTCGATCATGTCGCTCTCAGAATCGAAGACGCTCTCGAACTCGACATTCGACAACTCGATCTAGATCGAGACGCTCACGGTCTAGAAGTCGCTCAACTGAGGTCCTTTCGGAGGATGCGCTGGCCCGTGACTCACCACATCAAAGATATTCGAGAAATCCCGAGCCAAAAAATGTTGAAGGGCCGACTTCAGAGGTCGAGGCCAAACGTACAGAGGGCGATGTGAATACCGAAACGACGCAATTCGCACATGTTCTTATACGCGAGGATGCAACCGTACCTATGCAGGCAGGCGAACCATCGCCGGAGGTTCCGGAACACGAAATTGAGCTGAAACAAGAGGTTTTAGAAGTAATTGGATCGCGCCTCGAAACGGAGACGATAACCGAGGCCGCGATTGACAGGGATATAGCTTCCCGTTGGTCGGACATCGTGACAAAAGGACTTCCGGCAGACGAAGTTAAGACCCCACTGGAAAAATATCCAGCCCCGGAGAATTGTAACTGTATAGTAGTTCCGAAGTTGAACGCGGAAATTACCGCTGCAGTTCAAGAAACGGCGTTCAAGAGAGATAAATGTATCGTTGAAAAGCAAGAACGGGTTGCGGCGTGTCTCGCAGCATTGGGTAAAGCAATCACAATTGCTCTTAATATCGAGGGTCCAGAGAAAATAGAATTAGTCGAAAAATTGAGTGATGGTAGTAGGCTTCTCGCCTCAATTCACCGTGAGCAGTCTCTGGCAAGGAAAGGGCTTATTTTAGCCAATCTAAACTCGTCATTGAAGACCACGTTGTCAAATACATCGGTCGACGAATGGTTATTCGGAATAGATTTGAACGGGAAATTGAAGATTGCTAAGAATTTAAAAAAAAATTGAACAAGCTTATTTAGAAAAAACGAAAGCTTTGCGAGGTTCAGAGGTTAAACAGTTTATTTATTTTACAAAACCATATAACGTCGTAGGAACACAGACTCTGAGTCAGTGGAGAAAGTTAGTTTCGTCTAAAAGTCGCATCGATACCAACGTGTTTTCGGCGTATAGCACACGTCATGCAGCAATGTCAGCAGCAGAACGTCAAGGAGTTAATATTGACGTAATCCGAAAGACGGCCGGTTGGTTAAAAGACTTAGAGACATTTGTTCGTCTTTACGATCTATGTGTTTCTATAGAAAACATGAAATTTGCAGAAGCGGTATTGAAAAACCAAATACAGGGTAATTGTTCAGATTTCGTATAGGACAATATCGTTCATTTCGAGATGGACCCTGTATTTTTATAGCTAACGGTGCTATGGCTAACGGTGTTAATTAATAACGATGTTAGGCTTAACATCGTTATTAATTTGCAATCAAACTGAAATAGAAAAGGCGTACCATAAACATATCTGCCGTAACTATCTTTAAACAACTACATCTATGATCTCGAGGAAGAGGCGTGAAATACAATTAATGATTAAACGAACCTTGGTGAGGTTCAATCATGATTGTATGAAGCGCCTCTTCCGAAGAGATCAGCCCCTCCCGCCCTTTGATCTCCGATGAGATACCCGTTTGTTAAGTTACGGCAGTGTCTTTGAAGAATGACGATTCGAGATGGACACGAGTCGGACATGGCGGACGTAGCAACGGACAAAGGACCGCGTTGTTTTTTTCTCTAACTTTAAAATTTGTGGCGACAGTGTGGGAAGTGGGGGGTACTGCATCTATGATCTCTTCGGAAGAGGCGCTTCATACAATCATGATTGAACCTCACCAAAGTTCGTTTAATCATTAATTATTATTATTGCGACTTTTATTGAATACAATTACGCTTATTTACTTCTATAAATTATTAATGTTACATTGATTATTTACTACTCCACTTTTTAACTTTTATCATTATGATAATAAACTTACTGCTCCGGACGACACACTTCCTCAGTTTGCACTGAGAAACGTTCAGCTACCGCCGGGAGTTGGGCGCGATCTTAATCTAGATCAAAAAAATAATATCGGCCGGCACTCGAGGGCTTCGACAGTACCTCGGGTGTCGCCCGGTAGAAAACGCGATAAAAAATTATTTGAAATCGCTCTGCGATAACCACTCCCTCAAGCCAGATGGTTAACGTAAACTACAGTCCACAATCATGTTGCCTGATTAAACAGAGGGGTCCAGAGAAGAGCGCCTTCCGAGTCCGACCTGATAGCCACCAGACACCGGGTTTACAAACCTGTATAACGACAAGGCCTGATACAAAACACTTCTCCATCCCTTGAACGCGCCGATGATGAGGACAACGGGTCACCCTGAATCCCCGGTGCAGGCGGCGCAGCACGGCCAGAAGAGGTTGATACTTGAGCCGTTTCTTCTTTTCCTTCCGCGACACGTTTACCTCGGCCGGGGCCGAGAACTCAATGACGTATATCGTTTTGTCGTTGAAATCGAAAATGACAACATCAGGCTTAGTCGCTTGAAAATGCCTGATGGTCGCGAACGAGTAGTTCCACTAAATCTTGCACTTCTCGCTCACGACAACGGACTCGATATCGCTTGGTAAATAAGGCGACATAGGCTCCCGGTCTATCCCATAAGAGTGCCGCAGATGCTAATACAATACCCTCAGGGCCGCGTTATGGCGATGGATAGAGCCAGAGACTGCATAATCTGGCAGGTCAACGGTGTATGTATTAGCGTCTCCTATTATTTGTATGCATGCACGACACAAAGTGGACGGCAGAGGCTGACCTATAGCGCGACTGCAATAAACCAGGGTGTTGATAGCTCCGTCTCGGCAGGCGCAGATAAACCCTTCGATCTCGGACATCCGTCCAGCTGACCGCAAGAAGGGAAAGGTCAGCTGAGCGGACTGCCCTTGCCCCTCGATGTGTTGGAAAAACGCACCGTGAATAGATCTGCCCACGTGCTGCCGAGTCAAGACAGTCTGCTCGGTGGCCCGAATTGCCTGCCAAAGTCGGGACTTAGGCAACCGAGCGACGTAATCTGTTGGGAACGCGCCACGCCGGTGGAACTCCAAGCCAAGGGTGGCTGCCCTACGATCTGCCGCCTTATAAATAAATGCTTTCACTCCTTGAAGTTCATGCTGGTGCACGATCTCCAGAAACGGGTCCGAGCTCGTTATTGCGTCGCTCGCTATTCTAAGGGCAATGCAGTCATGAAGACACTCCAATCCTAAAAGCCCACGCCCGCTGCTCTGGCGCAGCATATACAGACGCAGGATGGAAGATCGAGAGTGCAGACTCCGCTGAATGTTTATTATCTTGCGTGTGCAGCTGTTTAAGCTCGTCTCTACGTTATTTGACAACGCCAAATTAGTAGAACAGGACCGGGATAGCGAACATATTAGTGATAGTGCTCTTGTTATCCCTAGACAGATCTGATTTCCAGATCAGTCTGAGACGCCGCCTATACTCGCTGCAGAAGGATTGGCACCTTGACACCCTCAGCGTCTTGAACAGTGCGCTGTTCGATGCCAAAATACCGGTAAGGCCTTCCGGCGTCCAGGCGTTTGAGGACGCCTCAAACCATCCGTCCACCAGACGAACATCAGCCGAGACACCCTCTGCTCCCCCTCTCATCAGATGAAGAACAGCGCACTTGTCCAACCCGAAGTACATATCAGCCACCCGCGTCTCCGTCATTACGATGTTCAAAAGGAGCTTAAGCCCCCCCCCCCCCCCCGTCCCGGAAGCGCATAGCTTGAGACCATCCATATAAAAGAGACGAGCGACCCCTCCCCTACGGCCTCTGGTTCGTACCCACGTGCAGCCCACAAGGCGATTGATAGGAGTAATAGTGAGACGCAAAACAGGAGGGGCCTGAGAGAATCTCTCGGCACCATCCCATCGATGAACGACGAGAAGATCGTCGTGAATACGATGAATTTCTTCCACCCGAAAATGTTATTCCCATCCGGCACGAGAGCAGCGTGGTTTCTCATGCTACTCCCGGTCTTCTCCACCTCACTTCGCGTGACAGGAAGATAGTCGCCACGCTGTTTCGGCTGTTGCCGGCAAAATGTGCCGAAACGCTCCAGAGCTGGAGTTTTTTTTTTATCAAAATGACCCTCCTCGCTACACAATTCTCCCCAAAACCACTCCACCTGAGCAGCCGTTGGCGCTTCGTCCGGGGCGGGCGTAGGTGGTTGGAACCAGCGGTCTGGGTCAGAGCGGAAGAGGGCGTTGTCTCACGCACGAACCAGCCTCCCAGAACTCCCAAGTTCCGCCCCTTTTCCACGTACCGTTCATTCACAATAAGAAGGATAGCTTTGTTCAATGTGTGATTACGGAATTTCAGTTCCGAGCCAGCCTCCGCCCTTAGTTGATCTTATTCTGGAGCTGTGACACGTGCCGCCGAGTCTTACCCACGAACGCCGCCTTGTCATTGCGTGTCCGAAGTCTCGCCTCAACAGCCGCGTGATACACAGCCCAGTTCACGCTGAGGAGATCAGCTTCTAGGCAACCAGGCTGAAGAGAACATTTCACAATGATTCTCTCTCTCCTTGTTCCCCAGTCCTTATTATTATTTTTTAAATAATAGACTTTATTGCTCCGGGCAACACACTTCTTCAATTTGCACTGGGAAACATTCACCTACCCCCGGGGGTTAGGCTCGATCTTATTCTAGATAGGAATAATAACGCTAGGCGACAACACTCGAGGATTCCGACACCACCTCGGCTGCGCAGTAAAAAACGGACGAGAAATCAATTATCGCTCTGTGATAGCGTTTCTCTCAAGGCAGAGGGTGGGCGGCTGCCGCAGTCCGGCTGTTATGATTATTATTATTATATTTTTGATCTTATATCAAATCTTATATCATCTTATATGATGAATAATAATTATTATTATTATTATTATTATACCCTTATTTACCAGGGGATATTGAGTCCGTCGTCATGGGCGAGAGGTGCAAGATTTATTAATAATAATGAAGGAGCAAGGGCTGTCCACCTAGCTGACCCTTTCCTTCTTGCGGTCAGCTGGACTGATGTCCGAGGCTGAAGGGTTTATCTGCGCCTGCCAAGACGGAGTCATCAACACCCTGGTCTATCGCAATCGCGTTTTGGGTCAGCCTCTGCCGACCACTTTGTGTCGTGCATGCAAACAATCGCCGGAGACACTAATGCATCTACTGTCGGCCTGCCCAGTATATGCAGTCTCCGGCTATATCTATCGCCATAACGCGGCCCTAAAAGTGTTGTACTACTATCTACGGCACTCTTATGGGATAGACCGGGAGCCCGTGCCGCCTTATTTACCAGGAGATATTGAGTCCGTTGTCGTGGGCGAGAGGTGCAAGATATATTGGAACTTCTCATTCGCGACCATCGGGCCGCTTCAAGCGACTAAGCCTGATGTTGTCCTCTTTGATTTCGACGACAAGACGATATACGTCATTGAGTTCTCGGCTCCGACCGAAGTGAACGTGTCGCGAAAGGAAGAGGAGAAACGGCTCAAGTATCAGCCTCTCCTGGCCGAGCTACGTCGTTTGCACCGAGGATTCAGGGTAACTCTCGTTGTCCTCATCATCGGCGCGCTAGGGGGGATGAAAGAGTCTTTTGTATCGGGCCTCGCTAGCATACCGGTTTGCAAACCCGGTGGCCGGTTGCTGGCGGGTCGGATGCAGAAGGCGGTCATACTTGGGTCCCTCCGTTTACTCAGGCAACACGATTGTGGACTGCGGTAGCCGCTAACCCTCTGGCTTGAGGGAGCGACTATCGCAGAGCGATATATGGGATTTTTCGCGCGACTTTTTGACTGGGCGGCAGCCGAGGTGATGTCGGAACCCTCGAGTGCCGTCCAGCGTTATTGTTCCGGTCTAGATTAAGACCGAGCCTAACCCCCGGGGGTAGGTGAATGTTTCCCAGTGCAAACTGAGGAAGTGCGTTGCCCGGAGCAATAAAGTCTATTAATTAAAAAAATAATAATAATAATAATAATAAGTAGTAGTACGTAATTGCTTTTCATGTTCCCGGCATTTTTATCAATCTGAAGAAATATTTAATATTTTTCTGTCATGTTGTTCAGTAATGGTTTTATTTTTAAACATTTTCTTAAATTGTTCCTCGTCTCCCTTCCCATTCATTTTTTTCGTCGTTTCGCGGATTCCGTATCTTTTATTGTGTTATTATTATTATTGTTGATTTTATAATTTTATATTTATTACTAACTTTATTATTCACTATGCCACTGTTTTTTCTCGATTAAAGAAAATATACCTTTCTTTGCTGTTTCTACTTTGTACTACTATTTTTCCAGCAATTTGCAATAGTAATCCTTTTTGTCTTTTTATAATTTTTTTAACAATTTCCCACCATTTAAAAAAAAATTGAAAAAATCCTTATATTATTGGGAGTACAAATAAGTGTACGCCGTTTGACAAAATATGGCCCCACCAGGAGATTATGATTGAAATTGTCAGATGTAAAACGTCATATCGTAAGGTTGGCCAGCTGGCAAGATCATAAGCTTGAAATATTAGCGATTTTATATCAGCATCACATAATTTTTTTCGTGCCCAAACGTCGAGTTTTGAGCTGAATAAGCGTCATTTGCGGGAACTTTTGATTTACTTCTTTAATTTGAAGAAATCTGCAGCTGAGGCGCATCGATTGCTTGTAGAAGCATATAGCGAGGCTGCTCTAACAAGGAACTCAGGTGACACCCTTCGATTTTGTTGAAATTTGGATATGTTATAAAGCACCGAGAAGTAGGCGATACGTATTTTTTTTATCGGCGGAAAAACGGTTTTAAGGGGCGCAACCACCCCTTGAAAAAAGGCATCTCTAGGTGTAATATAGCAGTTCCACACACAATGAGTCCACCGATTTTAATGAAACAAAAACGAAAATTCTTCTAGTCCGAAGCAATGAAAAAACCACTATAGTGACATTGCAAAAAAAAATTAAGGAGTGAACCATCCCTATATTTCCTTTTTTTACTCCACACGGCGAAATATTGCATGGAAATCAACACAATGGGGTTTATTTTAAAGAGGGGAAAAAATTAAAGTTTACGCGTTTTCGCGCAATCGCCGATCAGCAAGCTTAAGGGGGTAAACCACCCATTACAGAAATTAAATGGGCGAGGTCGTATTTTTCTTTTCAAATTATCCGCACTGATATGAAATACTCCTAAAACATGTAATTGAATATTTTCTCACGCTTAAACCTCATCGCCCTTCTGTTAAGGGTAAACTACCCCCGCGTAATTCCATTTCATTATGTTTGAGTATACATGTATATATGTGGATTGAATTTGGGAAGAGGTGTGTAGTGAGCTGGAGTGAAGCGGGGGAAGCTACCCCTTAATCATAAGACTCATATATTCGAATTGGGACTCCCTCGACTCTGATTCGGAAGCATTCAGAAATACATATACATTTTTATTATAACTAGTTATATATTTTATCATGATACTTTACAGAATAAATCTAAAGGGGTTACGAGCGAACAAATTTTTTTTTTGCTCGCCACAAAGTATCGATTTGTAAGATCATCGTTCATTAGTTTTATCACGATATCCATAAAATCGTTAACGTCGTGACCCATTACATGAACAGAGACGACAAGCGCAATTCTTCTTTTCGAAATTTTTACCGCGATGTTTTCGAAATATACTTTTCAAGGTCGGTCCCCAAATATGTGGAAAACGGGTCGATAAATTCGGTATAAATTTTATCCCGATATTTTTGGATAAGTTGTTCCATTCAGAACGTAACATTTTTCGCTGAATTCTTCTTTTTGTCAGAAAGCCGGAAACTTAAAAATTCCAAATCGAAAAGAAACACCCAAGAGACTCTCGGAGCCATCGTCCTGAATGCACACAATATATTTCATCCCAATTGGCTTATCAGTTTGAGAATTTTTTTTTCAAAATTTCAAAGTGAACGACGCCGCGTTCTCCATAGCCATAGGGAGTCCACCGTTTTGGGCGACGAAAAAAGACAATGAGCAATCTGTACATCTCTTATCATTTCCCATATGCACGTGAAAACAGTTTTATTCAGCGTGATATATCATTAAAATTAGGCGCAGACATCCGCATAACATAACGAACGATGATCTTACGAATCGATGTGTTGAGGCACGCCAAAAAAAAAAATATTTCGCTAGTAACTCCGTTAGATTTATTCTGTAAAGTATCATGATTAAATATATAACTAGTTATAATAGAAATGTATGTGTATTTCTGAATGCTTCCGAATCAGAGTCGAGGGAGCCCCAATTCGAATATATGAGTCTTATGATTAAGGGGTACCTCCCCCCAGCTCACTACACACCTCTTCCCAAATTCAATCTACATATATACATGTATACCCAAACATAAAATTCATATTACCGATGGGTTTCATAACAATTTCAAAGCATACGGGTTGAAAATTTGCTAAAACCGCAAATGAAATAAAATTACGCGGGGTTAGTTTACCCTCAAAAGAAGGGCGATAAGGTTTCAGCGTGAGAAAATATTCAATTACATGGTTTAGGAGTATTTTATATCAGTGCGGATATTTTGAAAAGAAAAATACGACCTCGCCGATTTAATTCATGTAAGGGGTAGTTTACCCACTTAAGCTTGCGGATCGGCGATTGCGCAAAAACACGTAAACTTCAATTTTTTTTCCTCTTTCAAATAAACCCCACTTTGTTGATTTCCATGCAATATTGCGCTGTGTGGAGGTAAAAACGCAAATATAGGCGTGGTTCAGCCCTTATTCTTTTTTTTGCAATGTCACTATAGTGGATTTTTCATTACTTCGGATTAGAAGAATTTTCGTTTCTGTTTAATTAAAATCGGTGGATTCCGTGTGTGAAATTGCTATATTACCCCTAGAGATGCCTTTTGTCGTTTTTCCGCCGATAAAAAATAATACGTATCGCTTACATTTAGGTGCTTTATAACATATCCAAATTTCAACAAAATCGAAGGGTGTCACCTGAGGGATGTTCCTTGTGAGCACTTCACATCATATGAAGATATTAAAAACTGCGTCGATTTGTGGATAGCCTCGAAAGATGAAGCGTTCTTCCGACGCGGTATCCATATGCTGCCAGAAAGACGGGAAAAGGTAGTAGCTAGCAATGGACCATACTTTGAATAAAACATAAAGTACCGTTCTTTCACAATAAGTGCCCAATTTTTGATAAAAAAGAAACGGCGGAGACTTATTTTGTACTCCCAATAATTACCCTGACTTCAAAATCACTTTTTCTTACATTTTATTTTGCGATTTTGTTTTGCTCGTACATATATATATGTAAATTTTCAAAAGGTCTAGATCTTTTACCCTGCGAATAACGTCCATCATGGAGTTGTGAGTCGCGGCACCGGACCGGAAGTACTCGTCGATCTCTCGGGGCACGCAAAAATGATTGTTCACGGTCGGCTGGATTCCCATGTTCTCGGCGATGTAACGAAACTCGGGTAGCGGTCGGTTCCCCTCGGACAATAATTCCTCCAGGCTGAAGAGCGTCCCATTTGTCACGGACTCGTCGAGCGAACCAAAATCGACAATCTTCACTTTGTCCTTCTTGTAACGTACCACGTCGAACGAATCTACGTACGTAAACGCAACGAGGAACGAAACAATCAATAATGTTTGCGTCAAATTTGTTCTCTTCAATATAAACGTCGTCCTATTTGTTCCAGGTAATTATCACGAAAAGTATGCAAGATTTGAGAAAAAATTTCGGACCAAAGTTGCAGGGCTCGAGACACAGTCGACAAGGCGACTATGAATGATATTTCAAGGTCATTCGGGGGTCAACTCCATTTTTCCAATGTGGCCCTATATTTTGCTTTGCAGCATCTTATTCAATGTAAAAAACGACAAACAACTTTTATTGTACCCTTTTTTCCATTCGGAGTTTACTTTCCGAGACACATAGGGGGAAGGTTTAACTTGTTACGGATGAATATATTTGATTGATTCATTAATCAAATATATTCATTTATCTGTTTTACGATAGTTGTAAAAGTAAGAAATTTACAAAATATTTTCTTTAGATCTTGTTTTTTAATTGAATTTAATTTATTTAATTAATTAAATATATTCATATTTAATTAATTAAATAAATTAATCAATATATTTTACGATATTCGTGAAACTAAGAAAAAAAATATATTTTATCATTTTAGGGGATGATAAATGTATTTTAAGAGTAGATTGTAGCATTGGAGAATTGAATGACTGAATTTCACGCCTTTGAATGCCGAGAGCACTGCTTAAAACGCCACTAAATATGTAACCGCGATTCATGAATATTTTCAAGGAGGTTGATATTGGGGATGAGGGTTGATGTAATACTCATTCTACGCGTATTTTTTAGGGCAAAAAATTTAACATTTAGACGAAATTTGTAAAATGACCTGGCGAAAAGAAATTTCGAAAAAACTGTACCAAACACTGTTTACCCTGATTTGTCGCAACCAAGGGTCACCCTGACGGAGTCGATATATTTTTGTTTTCGTGGAGGGGGGAAATCCCTTTAGACTCCCGGAAGTGAGTCATTTTTTCTGAATTTTTTCGAAGGCGATAAAATAATCGCATCTTTCAATATTTTGACATTATCTTATTACAACTTTCCAGTGCTAACACTTTTTTCTTTCTTTTTTAATCGAAACAAAATGGCGGCTTTCGGAGGTATTCCTTTAGGCCTCTTTTGAAAACCTGTTCATACTATGGCTCCAAAACGTATTCATCAATCTGGCTCAAATTTTGGAGGGTTACTCACTATAACATTATTGGAAGGATATACCTATACGATTATAAAAAAATATTAAAAGCGGTGTGCTGGTCTAGTGGTTAGCGTGCTTGCCTCTAAACCAGTACATCGGGAGCTCGCGGGTTCGAATCGCCGTCTCGTTGTTTCGGAGAAAAATAAATACGGGCGTGACGAAGCTCCAGATTACACGGATGTCGCGTACACGGACCGGTACGTGTGTGTGTCGTGTGTGTATGACTGTAGTTTTGTGGTTTTTTGCCTGTGGTTTTTTTTTCTCGACGAAACGCGACTAGCTCTGAGACTGGGAAACAAACTCGGGACCGGCTGTATTGGTATAGGTTTTCCGCAGTTTCCCTATACCCATGGCAGAAATGTCATGGTGAATGCGATACAGAGAGGGAAGTCGGCTGCGGCCGCAAGGTGAGAATCGATTAGGGATGTGGAGTGGAATATGGTGGGGAATGTAATAAGGGGAAATTCCCTGTACATCGAAGCTACAATAAATAATACATTAGCGCTCAATATATAAATAAATATATATATGTATAGATATATATAAATATATAAATATAAATTTATATATATAAATTTATATATATATATATATAGGACTTCCGGTTGGAGAATAAAACGATACAGACGTGCGTCTATTGAGAGCGACTATAAGTGGAAAAACTGTCAATATAAAGATAGCGAAACATCTATAAAGGGGCTGGGTGGCTAGCGAAAGTGGAAAGGAAGCAGTGGAAGTGTTGGCAAGTGAGGAAGTAGTGAGATTTGATAGTTGGAAACAGAAACAGTTTGGACACAGATTAGTAGGGAGATGCACAACGCTCCCCTTTTCGGCGTGCCTCGTAAATGGCGCTAAATCGCGGCGGCGATTTCGGGAGTATGATTTCGTGATCATCGCCTCTGTCGAGGTTGCAGATTCCCTTGTAGCCGCGCGAGTCCGTGATCACCGCTCACGTCGGTATCGCAGTCAGCGTGAACACGAATGGGTAGCTGGTGGGGGAAAAGTCTCTGCCCCTCGCAAATCGCGCTCGCTCGACAGGCGAACGGAGCAAGGTTTTCCGTCCGATCGAGCTCGACATATATGTGTGGCCGTACTGAGGATTGGAATATGCATTAAATGAATTTCAAAGTGAAAAACATGTATCGAGATCATTGTTTTCTCTCGGTTGCCCGTTTATGCCGAAAATGCGGGTTAAAAAAAATTAACGACGAACCGCGTTGAAAAATAAAACGCCGAAACGACCGTGAAAGGTTCAAAAAGAAATCTTGAGCCTTTGCTGCGATCGTTTCGACATTTTTTTTCAACAGTAAACATTATGGATAAGGGTGTATCATAAATGTTTCCTTATCTTCAATGAGCGTCGTGGTTGAATTGGCAGCGTGACGGATTAAGGATGCTTACGGTCCGGGTTCAAACCCCCCGGTGGACTAACTTTTTTTTCTTCATTTTATATTCGGAAAATTTCGAACTTACTCTCGCTTTAGCTATTCTCGCCTGTTCAGGCATTATTTATGATATTTAATTCGTATATGCTTAATAAAAAAAAACAAGCCTTACGCGCCCATCACACAATCATAGTAGCTCGTGTCCGTAAGCGAGGGACGCTCGGACATTTTCGGAAAGAGCCGAGCACGGTCGAAGTTTCCCGACCGCGCCTTCGGCAGCTACACCAATGCATGGACGCTGAGCACGTACATGTGCGGCCAAGCCGAAACGAAGGCTTCGAGGGAAAAAGCAATCTGAGCACGACTCGCGCGTGACGTCACCCGACGCCACGCGCGAGGCTTTTAGATGATTTTAATGCTTATTTAGCTCTTGATTCTCTGCGTTATTAATGTATACAAAAAAATGTATCGCGCACTCTGATCTCTTATTTTTTTAGTTTATACTCTAATTTAAATATAATAATAAATCTAAATTTATTTATCTTATATAAAATTGTTTACGCTTTACTCACACCCGTCCTTATGCCAAATAAATTATAATTGATACAAGTGCGCGGAAATATATTTATATTCGTATTATTATATTAATTCTCATGCTTTCATCAAGCGATAAAGCATTATCCCCAAAAACAAGCCAATCATCCATCCAGCCGCGAATCATAAGTATCAGAAAGTGCACATATTCTACAAGCGATGAGATGGTCCCGTTGGTAGCGTTCCTGGCTTCGGTCCGCAGGGACCCGTGGTGCAAATTTTTCTCCAAATTTTTCATAATTTCTCATATTTTAGTCATATTTGAGATTTTCGGAGAAAAAATTATTTAAAACAGATTCAAGTTCTGGTCTATTTCCCAGAAACACATTTTTTTCACTGGAAATTCATGATTTCTCATTTTTTTCTGGGAAATTTCTCTTTTTCCTATGACCTGAGTGAACGGCTGCGGAGATATTCGGAGAGAAGTTAAAGATGAAAAGAAATGAGATTTTCGTAAAAAAAACTGATTATTATTTTTTTTCCGGAAATTTTCCTTTTTCCTATTACCTGAGTGAAAGGCTGCGAAGATATTCGGAGAAAATTTAAAGATGAAAAAAAATGAGATTTTCGTAAAAAAAAAAATGTTCTTATTTTTTTTCCGGAACTTTTTATTTTTCCTATTGAGTGAAAGGCTGCGGAGATATTCGGAGAAAAGTTATAGATGAAAAAAATGAGATTTTCGTAAAAAAAACTTATTACATTTTTTTATCCCTCATAATTCTGAGAAATAAAGAATTTCCGAAATTTTTGCAAACATTATTTTCCTTTAGGGGTAACACCACTGTAACGGCCTGCCATGAAGCGTTTTAGACAAATAATACTTGGGGTAATTATTAAGCATATATTGAAGTATATTGCAAAAAAATGTACGGGAAAATATTACAAAATGGCGACACTGCAGCAAATTCTTTCGAGGCAAGTTGAACTTAAGGTGCTCTGCGGCACGTAGTATAACTTGTGTCAATTTTAATCTGGACAAAATATTTTTTTTAATTAAATCTAGATGAGTGTAGCTAGTGAACCACGTAGGGGATTTTAGAAATATTGATTTTTGAGTAATTGGGAAACTCGGATGTTTGCGTATAAATAATTGTCCGCAAAACTCCGAATTCTTCATATTTGTTCCAATTCATAGAAAAAATCTGAAAAAATCGGAGCTTATTTTATTAGTTTGTACGTTAATTTAAATAAAATAATAAATCTAAATTACAACTTATTTATTTGCTAAAAAATTGTTTGTGCTTTACTCACACCCGTCCCTATGCCAAATAAATTGTAATTCATAAAAGTAAGCGGAAATTTATTTATATTTGTATTATTATATTCATTCTCATATACTTTCATCAAGCGATAAAGCATTATGATAATGCTTTATCGCTTGATGATAGTATATGAAAGTAGTATCTGAAAGAAGTATATAGTATATGAGCGTAAGTATATGAAAGTATTTGATTAGTTATTGAATGAATATAATATTACGAATATAAATATATTTCCGCTCATATACTTTCATCAAGCGATAAAGCATTATCATAATGCTTTATCGCTTGATGAAAGTATATGAGAATGAATATAATAATACGAATATATTTCCGCTTACTTTTGTAAATTACAATTTATTTGGCATAGGGACGGGTGTGAGTAAAGCGCAAAAAAATGTTTCAGAAGTAAAATAAGTTGTAATTTAGATTTATTATTATATTTAAATTAACATATAAACTAATAAAATAAGCGGTCAGAGTGCGCGATAAGTTTTTCGACACTAAAAGATAACTAATTAAAATAACAATGATAACTGATAAAAATAACTGATCAAATAAGAATTAATAGTAATAATAATTTTTAAAAAAGCACTGAGCGCGGGAAACGATCCCGCGCTCCAAGTGCAAATTTTTTTCCAAAAAACTCCGATTTTTTCCGGAAAATTTTTCCGAATTTTGCTATGAATTGGAACAAATATGAAGAATTCGGAGTTTTGCGGACAATTATTTTTACGCAAACATCCGAGTTTCTCCGAATTTTTCCGAATATTTCATTATTTTTATTACAATCACGGGAAAATCTCGGAAATTATATGAAGACTTTAAGGGGTAACACCACTGTAACGGCCTTACAGGAAGCGTATTTTTTTATATTTTTTTACGGAAGAAAATGTGATAAACAAATAATACTTGCGGTATTTATTAAGCATATATTTAAGTATATTGCTATAAATTTTTCATCCGAAAATACTACAAAATGGCGACACTGCAGCAATTCTTCCGAAGCATGTCGAACCTCTGCGGCACGCAGTATAACTGTGCCAATTTTAATTAAAAAAAAGAATTTTGTTTTATTAATATAAGTCTACATGAGTGTATCTACTGAACCACGTAGGGGATTTTCGATAAGTTGATTAAAACAATATTTATTAACAAATAACTGTCTTAAAAAAAATTGAACATTTTTAGTCAAATACTCGGCAATTACTCAAAAATCAATCTTTCTAAAATCCCCTACGTGGTTCACTAGCTACACTCATCTAGATTTAATTTTAAAAAAATTATTTTATTCCGATTAAAATTGGTACAAGTTATACTGCGTGTCGCAGAACACCTTACGTTCAACATGCCTCGGAAGAATTTGCTGCACTGTCGCCATTTTGTAATATTTTCCCATAATTTTTTTTTTGCAATATACTTCAATATATGCTTAATAATTACCCCAAGTATTATTTGTCTAAAACACTTCGTGGCAGGCCGTTACAGTGGTGTTACTCCTTAAGGAAAACAATGTTTGCAAAAATTCCGGAAATTTATTATTTCTCAGAATTATGAGGGATAAAAAATGTAATAAGTTTTTTTTACGAAAATCTCATTTTTTTTCATCTATAACTTTTCTCCAAATATTTCCGCAGCCGTTCACTCAATAGGAAAAAGAAAAAGTTCCGGAAAAAAAATAAGAACAAGTTTTTTTTATGAAAATCTCATTTTTTTTAATCTTTAAATTTTCTCCGAATATCTTCGCAGCCGTTTACTCAGAGGAAAAAGGAAAATTTTCGGAAAAAAATAATCTTTTTTTTTTTACGGAAATCTCATTTCTTTTCATCTTTAACTTTGCTCCGAATATCTTCGCAGCCGTTCACTCAGGTCATAGGACAAAGAGAAATTTCCGGGAAAAAAATGAGAAATCATGAATTTTCAGTGAAAAAAAATGTGTTTTTGGGAAATAGACCAGAACTTGAATCCGTTTTAAATCATTTTTTCTCCGAAAATCTCAAATATGACTAAAATATGAGAAATTATGAAAAATTTGGAGAATAATTTGCACTACGGACCCCTGCGGACCGAAGCCAGGAACGCTACCAACGGGATCATCTCATCGCTTGTAGAATATGTGCCCTTTCTGGTACTTACGATTCGCGGCCGGATGGATGATTGGCTTGTTTTGGGGGATAATGCTTTATCGCTTGATGAAAGCATGAGAATTAATATAATAATACGAATATAAATATATTTCCGCGTACTTTTATCAATTATAATTTATTTGGCATAAGGACCGGTGTGAGTAAAGCGTAAACAATTTTATATAAGATAAATAAGCTGTAATTTAGATTTATTATTATATTTAAATTAGAGTATAAACTAAAAAAATAAGAGATCAGAGTGCGCGATACATTTTTTTGTATACATTTATAACGCAGAGAATCAAGAGCTAAATAAGCATTAAAATCATCTAAAAGCCTCGCGCGTGGCGTCGGGTGACGTCACGCGCGAGTCGTGCTCAGATTGCTTTTTCCCTCGAAGCCTTCGTTTCGGCTTGGCCGCACATGTACGTGCTCAGCGTCCATGCATTGGTGTAGCTGCCGAAGGCGCGGTCGGGAAAATTCGACCGTGCTCGGCTCTTTCCGAAAATGTCCGAGCGTCCCTCGCTTACGGACACGAGCTACTATGATTGTGTGATGGGCGCGTAAGGCTTGTTTTTTTTATTAAGCATATACGAATTAAATATCATAAATAATGCCTGAACAGGCGAGAATAGCTAAAGCGAGAGTAAGTTCGAAATTTTCTGAATATAAAATGAAGAAAAAAAAGTTGGTCCACCGGGGGGTTTGAACCCGGACCGTGAGCATCCTTAATCCGTCACGCTGCCAATTCAACCACGACGCTCATTGAAGATGAGGAAACATTTATGATACACCCTTATCCATAATGTTTACTGTTGAAAAAAAATGTCGAAACGATCGCAGCAAAGGCTCAAGATTTCTTTTTGAACCTTCCACGGTCGTTTCGGCGTTTTATTTTTCAACGCGGTTCGTCGTTAATTTTTTTTAACCCGCATTTTCGGCATAAACGGGCAACCGAGAGAAAACAATGATCTTGATACATGTTTTTCACTTTGAAATTCATTTAATGCATATTCCAATCCTCAGTACGGCCACACATATATGTCGAGCTCGATCGGACGGAAAACCTCGCTCCGTTCGCCTGTCGAGCGAGCGCGATTTGCGAGGGGCAGAGACTTTTCCCCCACCAGCTACCCATTCGTGTTCACGCTGACTGCGATACCGACTTGAGCGGTGATCACGGGCTCGCGCGGCTACAAGGGAATCTGCAACCTCGACAGAGGCGATGATCACGAAATCATACTCCCGAAATCGCCGCCGCGATTTAGCGCCATTTACGAGGCACGCCGAAAAGGGGAGCGTTGTGCATCTCCCTACTAATCTCTGGTTTGGACAAAAAGTATGAGGTTAGGAGGTGAAAATGGAGAGAGCGAGAGTAAGAGGGTAGATAACGGAAATGACGCTAGCAACTGCAGCGCCACCGTCATGAGACGGCCCGAGGCTGATGAGGAAGATGCCTACCTTACCGACCAAGAGGACGAGATTGGCGTAGGGGAGGAAGGAACCATTCGAACCGACGGAATATATGAGACGCCGACGTAATACACGCAGACAACGGGGACAGACGAAGAATCGTCGAGAGCGGATACGATGGAGGAGATCCTGGAAACAGGAAAGAGGAGGAGAGGAAGACCTAGAGGAGCGTTGGGAATAAAGAAACGGAAGAACCATTGCGTAAGGTCGTTGATGGACTGCTGGTTTACCTACAAAAGGAAAAAAGTAAAGGTGGGCTAAGCGAAGAAAAACGTATGGGAGAAATGGCGCGAGGGGATCCACCCAGCGGGCAGGATGAATGGACAGAAAAAATCGAGACGGCAAAAAAGTGGACGGGAAAGTGGGAGGAAGAATGGAAAAATAAGATAAGAAGAGTAGTAGAAAAACGGTAGAAGAAGTGATGGATCAGTCGGGGCGGCAGAAGGAAAGGAGCGCGTCGAGCGAGCAGGCGAGGACGAAGAAGGGGTTCGGGTTCCGAGGAGAAAGGTAGAAGAAATGCTGGTAGGCGAGCAGTTGAAAGGGATGGAAATATGCAAACAACAGGAAGAAAAAATAAAGCGACTGCAACAAGAAATCGAGCAAATGACAACGCTGCCATGCAGATGTGAGAGTTGAACGCAATAATCAGACTTGTGGTGTGGATCGAGGACGACCTTACACCGACGGAAATCGAAGTCCGAGAATGGCTCCGAGCTATAGCCGAAAAAAAGGTTGGAAAAGGCAAAAATGTATCAGTCGGATACATGAAGATCTGCATCAACGGAGTCTGGTGAAGGTGGATGGAACGCGATGGTCGACTCGAGAAAATGCTTTTTCGTGGAGAAAGAGAAAGAGTACCTGAAAGTCCTTAACTGGAACATCGCTGGATGGGCGAAAATAGGGAAGGCTTCGCAGTTTCTCGACTATTTTGAAATTATCTTAATCCAAGAAACGTGGCATTAAACGGTTTAAGCAAAAACTTCCTATGGTGGGCAAAATCAGTGGAACGGGAAAAGCGAAAGGAAGGGCAAGCGGGGGACATATAACAGGGGTTAGAAATCACCTAAAAAATCGATGTAAAATATTGGAATGGAAATTTGGAATGGTAGTCATAATTGATAGAAGTCCAAAGTATAAGAATTTGTGGATAATCGACGTGTACAATAACATCGGTTTTGCACGAACAGAAGAGGAACTGAGAAAAATAATGGAAAAAGGAATGACGGAGGGGGCAGGAGTAATTATAGCAGCGGATATGACTGCGAGAGTGGAAAGAGAGGTGGGTATAGTTACCTGTGCAAAAACGGGAGGCTTGGATGAAGAAAGAATGTCGGAAGATAAGGTAAATAACACGGAAGGCTGGAAGTTACTGCTATTTTGTGAAAAAAAAATGGGGCTAGCAATTCTCAATGGCCGAATCAAAGGGAACCGTAAGGGAAAATCCACGTTCATGGGGGGGGAGTGGTAACTCGGTTCTCGATCTGGCAATAAAAATGGAAGTCGAAGAAGATACGATACGATAAACTCGTTAAAGGTACTGCCCAGGATCGAATCCGACCACTTGCCAGTAGTTTTCGATGTGAAGGGAAGGGGAAAAATGAAAAAAAAAAGTGAGAGGAACATGAAAGAACCAGTCAAAAGACTAAAATGGAAAGAGAACGAGAGCAAGGAATTTGAACTCGAAGTATATAGATTGATTAACGTGGAGTCTAACAAGATGAAGGAGGAAGAAGAAGCAGGGTGGGAATTATTAAAGAAAAACATATGGGATGTAGCGAATAAGGTGGGAATGATAAAAACACTTAAAGGAGAATACAGGGAAGCAAGCCGGTGGGACGAGGAGTGTAAGGAGCAGCGGAAAAAAGTGTGGAAAAGACTGAATGACTACCTGGCAAGCAAAAGAGAAAGGCATAAGATCAGACTGAGGAAGGAAAGAAAAGGGCTGAAAGAACTATGTGCGACAAAAAGACGAACATGGTTTAAAGAAAAGTGGGCCAAAGTGAAGAAAGTAAGAATATGATCGAATGGTGGGAGGCCATGAGATTTTTCAGGAGTAAGAAGAAAAGAACTGGAGGAAATATTGGCAAAAACCAATGGGTAGAACATTTTGAAAAAACTACTAGGCAAAAAGGAAATAGAAAGAGAAAAAAGTTAGGACCGGGAAAACAAAACACACGAAGAAACAGAAGACGCGGAAGAGGAGAAATGGGATAAAGAAATCAGTAAGGATGAATTGATTAAGACAATTAGAAACCTAAAAAACAAAAAGCCGGCAGGGGAGGACGGCATGACAGTCGAATTCATAAAAGGTTTAGGCAGCAAAGGACATGAGGAATTAAGAGGCATCCTAAATAAATGCTGGAAATCGGGAAGACTCCCGAGGGGTAGGGAGATGGCACGAATCTATCCAATATTCAAAGCGGGCGATGACAGCGTGGTAAGCAACTATCGGGGAATCGCGCTGCTAGATATCGGATACAAGATTTTCACAGGTATTATGGAAGATAGATTGAGAGTGTGGGTGGAGGAAGAACAAATATTAAGGGAAAGCCAGGCGGGTTTTAGGCCGAAAAGAGGAACAAGACATCACATTTTTGTGTTAAATGCACTAATTAATAACAGGCTGAAAAATAAAGGAGGAAGAATGTATGTAGTATTCGTGGACTTTAAAGCGGTTTTTTAACAGGTTGATAGGGGAATAATGTTGAAGAAGATCTGGAAAAAAGGAATCAGGGGCAAAATGTACAATATGATAGAAGGCATATAAAAAGTAGTAATAACGAGGTAATAGCAGGAGAAGGAATTTCAAAAAGTATCGAAACAGAAAGGAGAGTGAGGCAGGGTTGCCCTTTAAGTCCGCTACTATTTAACCTGGTACTGGATTATGTGGATGAGCAGGGTGTCTAATTTTGACCAGAACTGAAATTGCATGACATTTAAGGATTTTTAAGGCAACGAATGGGGATTTTTTCATGACTCTTAGTATGACTTTCTGGCATAGAAGTATCCTTAATGATTCTACAGTGCGACCGATTTCCTAAATTTTTATATTTTTATTTTGCTCTTTCAAACAGATGTGTGTTGTATGCCAATAAAAAGTATACGGAATAAACGAAAAGTCACCAAACTGTACAATTCCATTTGTAGTAAAAAATGTGAGACAAACATAATTTCAAGATTGCTGTAGAGAAATATATTTTGGGAACATCTAGAAAAATATTACATACATTTAGGAACTTCGAGTAATATCATCTAGTCGCTTTACACGAATAACAAAGAAAAAGTAATATATGTTGAGATAACGAATAATTTTCTTTTACTTTCTTCTATTTTATTTTCTATCGATTCGATATTCGTTTCTCTATCGACAAGTACCACAAAGTTAGTTCATATTGAATATAGACTCAACGATAATTTAGTAAGGTATAATAATTCAGGTAGACTGGTAATTTTTCATGACATTTCATGACTTTTTCAGGGTCGAGTGTAATTTCATGACATTTAAGATTTTTTATGACTTTTCAGGTCGGTAGACACCCTGATGAGGAATGGGAGCGGAAAAAGGAAGGAGACACGGTCATGGGAGGTAAAAAGATATATGCATTAAAATATGCGGATGGCGTGGCACTAATTGCGGACGATGCGACAGGACTACGAGATATGCTCAAATCATTGGAAGGATACGTGGAGTGAGAAAATATGGAAGTTAATGCGAAGAAAACAAGAGTAATAATATTCAGAAAAGGAGGGAGAAAAAAGAGAGATGAGAAGTTCACATTTAAGAAAGAGGCGATAGAAATAGTAAACAAATATAAATATTTGGGATACTGGTTCTCCCCGAAGAACACAGCAAGGAAACACGTAATGAGCTTAGAAGGAAAAGCGAGAAAAGCGATCAACTCGGTGTGAGAAGTTATGAAACGGGCATGCGTTAGCAAACTAAAGCATCGACTTCAACTTTTCGACTCGTTGGCTAAGGCTGGGGCATTCTATGGAATTGAGCTCTGCGGCTGGAAAAGAAGGGGAAGCATGTAAAAACTGCAAGGCACATTCGTAAAAATGACGATGGGATTAGCAAGAAATACGCCGGATATCTGGAAGCTGGAAGCGGGGAGGCGAAGCGCGGAAGTAGAGACGAGGGAGAGGACGGGAAACTATGTCCTAGAAATCGCAAAAATGGAAGAAGGACGATGGCCGAAAATATGTCTAAGAGAGGAAATAAGGGGGATAAAAAATGTAAATCCTTCAAAATGGGGTAAAGAATTAGATGACGCAATGAGGGAAGTGGGAGATGGTAGAGTAATTGATTTGTTATGGGAAAGGGTAAATCTGAGGGCACTGGCTAAGATGCTAAAAGAAGGAGTGAAAAGAAAAACAGAACAAGCCACCCAGCAGGACTGGATAAAGGCCGACAAATATACTTTCTATCCGTCCTACTCGAAGATAAAAACCGGTGTAGATAGGGAAGAATATTGGGACGTAGAGGATATAAAGGGAGAACTTAAAGAAACTTGGGCACGGCTCGGATGTGGGAATGGGGAACAAAGGGAAGGAAGGATTCGTAAACACGAATTGCGGGGTGTGTGGTAAAGAGGAGGAAAGTATCGAACACATTTAGATATGTGAGGAAGCTAGAGTTGGCATAAGGAAGGAATGCATCCAGACAGTGGACAAATGGAGTGCTAAGAGAGAGGGAGGGGCACTAAGAGAATGGACGATAGAAACATTAATGGGGGAAATCAGGCCGGAATTGTGTGAATATATAAAAACGTACGACCGAATAAAGAAAAAGACGAGAACCGGGGACTGTTAATATGAGAATCGAGGAGGATTAAGTTTAGAATTTAATTTAAACTAAAAGAGGATAGATAGAACTGAGAAATAATGAAAAGAAGTTGATTGCTTAACGAGAGCGAACAACCAAATTCATTGTAAGACACTGTTATGAATAGTTAGCATTGTAAAAGGTGTAGCCCACCATACTTTGCAATAAAGAACTATATATATATATATAGAATTAAAAATTAAATAGGCTTCGTAATCAAATTTTCATATTTTTCACCATTTACTTGACAATTTTTTACCCAAAAAAGTAATTCATTTACGCCATAACCTTAAAACTTTGGTGTATCATTCCAATAATGTTATAGTGAGAAACCTCCCAAAATTTCAGCCAGATCAATCAATAACTTTTTGAACTATAACATGAGCAGTTTTTCAAAAGACGCCTAAAGGAATACCTTATAATCCCGCCATGATGTTTTGTTTAAAAAAAGAAAAATTAATGACACTTGAAAGTTGTAATAAGATAATGCAAAAATGTTTAAATGATGCGATTATTTTAACACCTTTAAAAAAATTCGTGAAAAATGACTCATTTTCGGGCGTCCAAAGGGATTTCCCCCCTTAAGGGATGAAAACATGGCAAAATTCGAGGGTTGTCTATATGAACGAAAATTTAGAGAATATTAATCCCTGCATTTCGTACATTCAAACTGCACCCGCAAAATCAACAGTTTTTGAGTAATTACAAAAACAGCATTTTCTCAGTATTTCTCCATTTTTTGTGGGGGGGGGGGGGTGACTTTCGGAGTTGAGGAATGATTTTATAACCAGTCGACGCGTATTTTTTAGAGCTACTACTTTTTTCATTTGAATGGAGTTCGAAAAAAAAATGTTGCCCCAGCGTTATTCCTTAAAAACTGATTTTTGGTAAGTTCCACTCACATTACAGAACCGAAAATAAAAAACAAACGAGTTTGGCGTTGTGGACAAAAATGTAGCGGGGGTTCAAGTTACAATTTCCCAGAATTTCATTTTGAATTTTCAACCCGCGAGAAGGATTAGAAAAAGCAAAATTCAAGGGTGGTTTATAGAAACGAAAATATAGAGAAAATTATTCTCTACATTTCGAATACTTAAACCATACCCGAACAATCGATTATTTTATAATTCTACAATAAAAAATTTCTTTTTTATATTTTAACAACTTTTTAGGGGCGGAAGATGTTATCGGAGAGGGATGATCAAATATTCGATCGACGCGTCTTTTCAAGGTGTTTCAACGTTTCCATTTGAACAAAAATTGTACGAACTTTTCCTAAAGAGTTATTGAATTGAAACTGATATTTCAAAATTTCACGCTCAGAAAGCCTTGACACGCTTGGCAGTGCAACGCCCCACTTTCGGCAAAACTGACGCTCGCAGTGATGCCCATTGAGTTTTTTCGTTTAAAAGTAAGCATTTTTGATCAATTTTTTTTATATTACTTTGTTGATATAACAATTTGCGTATGGAATGATTTTCTGAATAAGTATTGAACTTTGGTAGGTTGCGTTTCTTGGTCCCTGCGATAGTTTTATTGCCGAAGGGCGGGGGGGGGGGGGGACGATTGTAACGATTTTTGTGGGTACAGTTGTAACATTATTAACGTTCTTATTCTTTACATTTCAGATGCTAAGGTTAATCCTGATCTCACCTGGAGTGTACTGACTGTAGTCGTCACGATATTTTCTATAATTGCGTCTAATCACATTAAGCATTCTTGGGGATTCTAATTTGTTTTTACTTTAAGGGATCATCACAGTGTAAAATTTTCGAAAAATCAATCTTTGTGCGCATTTCCCGATAGTATCGTCGGTTATAAACATGGCAATGCCGATTGATCGTAAGTAGACAATTTATATGAAAAATCCGCCCTCCAAACTTCAAACGCGTTTTCTCTCTCGAAGTGTCGTTTCTCAAAACGGTGTACACTCTAAAAGAAAGAGTTTTTAAGCTACCCATCTCAAATTTTGACACAATATTCTTTACGCCATCCTTTATCTTGCTACGGAAGCTTTTTTGTTAATCATCATTTTATTTTCGACGAAAAAGTGTCGTAAAAATAGGCTAAATTCGATACTTTTTTTCAAACCGCACCCGTTTGGTTATTTTTTATTTTCAAAAAACTCCATAGCAAGACAGCGGCTCTCATACTGATTAATAATCTTGTACATCGTCAGGCCTCCTTTTTTTCGAAGACAATTTCAGCCGTCAACATTTTTTTTAAAATAAACGTGTAAATATTTGTTTTCTGTTCTTCATGAGTGCTTTGATTTGAAATAATAAAATCAGACTGATTAGCGTATTTTAACCATCGAAAAAAAATCGCGAGAATCAGCTATTTCTCAACCCGGTACACTGTGATGATCCCTTAAATTGTTTGAGACGGAATGACACCTCATCGCGGTCGGTATGTTAGAACAATTATAGATACCCAAAAATCTCTAAAACCGCTCTTCAGATCCCGTCGAAACTTTGCCAAACGAAGTCCAATAGAAAGACGAACAGCTGTCTGCCCCTCAAATTTTCTGAATTTGAGGGGCAGACAGATATTCGTCTATCTATTTGACGTCGTTTGACAAAGTTTCGACGGGGTCTGAAGAGCCGTTTCAGAGATTTTTGGGTATCTATAATTGTTCTACCATACCGGCCGCGATGAGGTGTCATTCCGTCTTAAGGAGCGTTTCGTTGATACGATAAATAATTATCTTCATTAATTGAAAGCTTTCTTCCTATTTAATGCTAGTCTAAGATAAAACTAATAAATATGTCAACGTTGATCTCATTAAGGCATTCCATTCGCGAAGGGACGTATTTGCTAGAGACATTATTGGTTAAGGTACAGTGGCGCTCAATAAAAATAACTGACGATCAATTACCATACCCAACGATAAACTGCAATGAATAATACCGCACAAATTTAATAGATTTAAATATTTTTCCATTTTCTCTGAAACGTCGTGGCTACGAACATTCTTCTGCTAGTCACATATTTTTCTAGGTTTTTCATTAACATTTTCTTTAGATATCCGGTGACCCCCTGTTTTTCTTGTCGTTACGGAATCTTCAAATTTTTGCATACAAGTGAGCAGTTTTTATTAGGCATCTAGAGTTATTTAGTGTATAAATTATTAGATCAAAATGTGGCCAGCGGTTCGTCTCCATAAAGCGCCGTACAGATGAGACGATTTTTAGAGTCGTAATTTTCCATAAAAAGTTCGGCAACTTGGCTTGAAATTTTACCAGTATACCAAGATGTATTTTTACTTAATTAGAGACGAAAATCCGTGAATGGTTAAATATTCCGGTTTGTGAAAGGAATACCTTAATGCTGTTCACTGATTATATAGGACTATAAAAATGTTATGTAAATAATAATAAAGAGTGTCATACTAGAAGTAAAGTAATTTTAAATTACCTTAATACGTGTTTTTAATCTACAAAGTGATCACAAGCATGCCCTGTGTGTTATTTGGATGTGTTATAACTGACCCCCAGCCCTATTACAACCGCCCCTAGTATGGGTACGGGTGTAACAGTAACATGTTTTACAAAACGAGCTTTATCTTATATTCTTATCAGATCACCTAAGAGATCACCTAATTGTGATTTCGAATTGAAGGCAGATGTCCAGTCCTTAATAAAAAGCATTTTATCTGCACGCCTTATACCAGTATTACAACGTTATGGGCGTTCAACGGAAAACGGTTACGATCGTACCAAGTCTACCCTGCTACATGACTTTCTTTAACGAATTTTTAAAACTCGATACCATCAACTGGTTTTTACAAAATGAGAAGAAGAACTGAGAGGGAAAGAGAAAAAGAACGGAAAAAAACGTTCAAGTCTCACAATCGTCCAGCTTGAATCGAGTTCTTATCCTCTCGTTGAACAGACTCGTAACGTCCCTCTGAATATTGTATTTCTCTGACTCTATATGCTGATAATACTGCGACGAGTCCCGCTGGCAAATTCCTGTCAGACAAAAAAAAAAAAATACCGTTGTTCATTTTCTAACATTTTTCATCATTTGCTCGTTGTTTCAATTCCCTCAAAAAATACTTTATATCCTTTGAAAAATTACTTCATTTGACCTTTGCTTTACATATTACTTTTTGACAAATTAAATTCGTATAATTTCCGAACGAACAAACGCATACAGTCCAAAATAAATCTTTGACCTTACGAACTTACTTTTTAACAAATTATATTCTTATATTCGGAAATAGACAAACCCAAACAGTCCCAACCAAATTTTTGACACCCTTGAATAGAAGATCAAAAATTTACTTTTCAAGAAATTATATTTTCATAATTGCCAAACAAACAAAACCGAAAAAATTGTTGACATACGTGAATATTATCTTTTTTAATGACGTTTCGAAAAATGCGGTTTTCATAATTGCCAAAAAAAGAAACCCAAACAAATCTTTAACATTCGAAAATAAATTTTAGTTCAATTTACTTTGATGATTGTTTATAATTTATTCTGATTATTGAAAAACCAACAAATCCAAAAAAACCCAAGCAAATTCTTGACATAAAAAAATGTGCACTTTCCAACCAATGATAGTCGTATATTTTCGAGGAAACAAACGAGAAAACAATACGAAACATTCCAATAGTTTACATAATCTTTATACTCCTATAATCGAAAAAAAAGTGCAGACAAATCCAAATCTTTGTTTATAGCTGTCGATTTAAAAAAAATCTGATCAAAATCTCTTATCTTGACACTTGAATAAATTTCAAAAAATGTTTGCTTTCCAACCTACGATACCCGTATAATTTCGAGAAAAAAAAAGAAAAGAAAGTAATACGAAAATTTCCAAAGGTTTACACAATCTTTATACTCCTATAACCGAAAAAAGGAAAAGAAACCGAATGTTTTTTTTAACCTTCGAATTTTTAAAAAGTCTCATAAATTCTTAATCTTGTGCAAATACCAACAAGCTGGCGACCGACGACAAAGCACCGAAACTCCGTTGCGGGCACGACATCCCTCCATCTCTTAAGAACGAGGCACGCAGGGCTAACCCGCTCATTGTTGTTCCTGCGAGCCTCATCGATCGCGTTCAAGTCTCCAGAAATACGGTCAGAGCTCTTGAGCAATAGGTAAATCTCCTCGAGGGACGTGCACTTCAGGCTTTTCGTTGGGGCTACCCACGTTGCGTCCTGATCGACATCGAACGATTTTATTGTTTCATTTCACCTTTTATATATATATATATATATATATATATATATATATATATATATATATATATATATATATATATATATATAAAGTGTCTTAAAATGATCTGACATGTTAATTTATTAATAAAGCGTATTATATATTTAACAAGTACGAATATTTTTTTTTCATATACGCTACAAACATGGAGGTTATGTGTGGAACACAATATCCGATAAATGGCATAAAGGGCATGAACTTGGAAGACATTCTTTCAACAAGATGGCGCAACCTGCCACACTGCTTGTCGGTCTCACCGAGAGCGTGTTCCGATATACGCTGTGAATGCTGTGCGGCATGACGTCAACTCAGTGTACTGCGGCGCTGTTCCGTTTTTAATTCGTACACCGGTGGATACTTTAAAACGGGACACGTTACAGTATACTGGCGATTTGCCGCCTTTGTTGTACTGTGAGTGCCTTACCTTCCGGAGGACCAGCGCTTGCAGTACAAAGATGGAGGCTATCAATGACGTCATGATTGTCCCTAGGGCACTGTGACAGAGGACTGGAGGCCTATATAGGAACGCATCTGCAGGCACTGCCACCACTGGTCAGTAGCGGCAGCGTATATCGGAACACGCTCCGAGAAATTCAGTCGGTGGTCATGACGACACGACGCGACCATTTAGTGGATATTGTGTTTCACACATAACCTCAATATTTGTACCTTATATTAAAATAAAAATATTCGTACTTTTCAAATAAATAATATGTTCTATTAATAAATTAACTTGTCAGGTCATTATCAGACACCCTATATATACACGCCCGCACACACGCACACACGCACGCACGCATGCACACACACACACATAACTGAAACCGGTGGATGCGTTGTCGGGGATCGACTCCGGAGGAATGCGGCGGACCGCATTCAGCAGCGTTGTGCAAGTCCGATACTCGGAGCGCGACCGCTTAGCCGTGCACCGGCTGGCGTATCAACCACTGAGCAGAAGGCCAAAACTTGTGAACCGTTGCCGTCTTGCCATAGTACTGTGGACAACCTCTGTAAACTCGAGGAGAACCTCTGTGCACCAGAGCGTGAGACGAATATGGCGCTGTCTATGCCAGTGCGGATTTTCCAGTTTCCCCGTCTCGCGGCAAATGCGGTATAGTGTCGCTTAAGGAGTAAGGCCACTGTAACGGCCCAAAAAAAAGGTTTTTTCACTAATTTTTATAAAAGTTAATGAAAAATGAAAATAATATTATAAAAGTTTTTTACAGTAAAAAAAAAACAAAATGGCGGTTCCACAGCTATCTTCCCGGGATATGTTTTGCTTCCAGGGCTCCGCGGCACGCAGCACCACTGGTGCACTTTTGAATCTAGAACAAAAAAAAAAAACCATTAATTTAGAGGGCTATAGCTAGAGAATGTCGATCGGATTTTAAAAAGTATCAATTTTTGTGGATTTGGCGTGCGTTTGAAAAAAAAAATTGATTTTTGACGAAAAAAACGGCAAGTTTTTTGTTAATAAAAAATCAATAAATAAAGTTCTTGAAAATTCCGATCGACATTCTCAAGATAATGTAAATGTTCACATCTGGTTAAAATTTCAAGTAAAAAAAATGAAAATTGTTCGAGTTATGCTGCGTGCCATTTTGAAAAACCATGCTTCGAGAAAAACGCGTTTAAAGTTTTGCGAATAGTTTTTTATTGGAAAAAATTAAAAAAAGAAGTTAAAAGGATTTAAACTATTTTTAAACTAGAGGGTTTAAACTATTTTTTAAGCCAATAAAAAAAAATCGATTTTTCAAAAAATGTACAGTGGCCTTACTCCTTAACGGCTGTGGACGCAACGGAAGTCGAGTTAAATTAGTAAAGCGCGGGTAGGGAGTGATGAAAAGATTTCAGTTAGGAACGAGTAATACGCAAAAACGGGCAAGGGTAAACGTTGGAACTCAGAAATAAAAATATGTAAATATATATTAATATATATGACATATATTGTGGTATCAAGAGACGCGGCAGCGTCTTGACGCCAATAAAAAAAAAAAAAAAATTGACGCCACTGATCGATGCCACCGATCTCGACGCCACTGACCGACTGACGACACGCCGCGACTCTTTATACAGTAAGATGGGCTTTAGCAGACGACGTGTTAACTTTGTTCCGATATTACGCGAAAACGCGGCAACAAATCGAAAATCTAATGACACTTTACCAATGTAATGTGATTTTTTTCTATCGATTTTGTTCGGGCTATTTTTCGATTTGTCCACTCAATCTCGGGATCTCATAATTTACGGCCGAATTTTCCGGTGACTTTTTACCCCAAAAATTCTTCCACACTCGTCCATTGTCTTTCATTGAATAAAATAAAGTCGTTGGCTCATGTCGTAAACATAACACATACGCCATTTTGTGAATTGATTAACACTCTAGCGCAACAGGCACAGCAACG
Organism: Ophion obscuratus; assembly: GCA_964007375.1. Taxonomy (NCBI): domain Eukaryota; kingdom Metazoa; phylum Arthropoda; class Insecta; order Hymenoptera; family Ichneumonidae; genus Ophion; species Ophion obscuratus. The sequence goes on from OZ023314.1 coordinate 51,047,743, forward strand.
CCACCGCTTTCTCGAACGGCACGACTCGAACTACACCCTGCTTGCAATATTCTAATACAGTCGCTTTGACAGCTCGAGTAACTGAACACGGTTAGACGAGCGTGGATGTGAAAAAAGAAAACAAACGGCTCTTATTAGAGCCAAAAATTTATTTAAGAAAGGTTCACGTCGTTTTAAATTTAGGTGTGGATTATTTATTTTGATCCTAACACGCGTACATTTACCGTGGCGCTCGCGCGAAAACCGTCGGAGAAAGAGCGAGGACGATACGCAAATAGATACAGAATAAGTTAAACATTCAATAATATGCTCATTTCTTTCACTTGCTTATATAAAATGAAGAAATTTGGAGACAGACGTGCATGTGTAGCTTTTGTGTGCCCTGAGAGCATAACCTGCCATATAGAATGTCATTATCAATTTGTGTGTTCATAACCACGTTCCATTAACATTTTATGAAGCATATCTTCAAAATTTTCTGAACAGAATCTTATCATAGACGGTGAAGTCTTTTTTTTGTAGAAAATGCATTCGGCTCTGTAGAATTTATTGACGCAGAGCTTGACAATTATTTTGTCTAAAATATTATTCATCGCTGAAAAATCTATCATGAGAAATAAAAGCTTTGTACAACACGATATATAATCCTAGATCCCCTACGGCGTCTAATAGAACATGTAAAATAGAACGCCATTACACGACCATCCCAAGTTCTTGCGAATTTTGTTCATACGAACCCGTGATCAAACATACAGGTATCGAATAGGCGGCCTAATTAACATGCGTGCGATGTAATCGACACGTGTATATTTGATCAAGGGTTCATACGAATAAAATTGGTGCAAACCTGTGATTGTTGTGTAATCGTGTTCTATTAGGACAACATCTAATATTTGGCTGGATCTCACAGATCTCAAGCCTGACCATATGCCTCGCATATGCGAGGCATATGGCTCATATGACTTCATATGCCTCCCCATTCTTTTCATACTGTGGTGATCACCGTATTTGATTGTTGCGGCTGCACAATCTACGTCTACATGGAACGATGATAGTCCGCCGTCTCTAAGAAATCTTCGAGTGCCACACCTGCATACTGCATACTATTTAATAAATGCCGTAGACGGATCATTTCATTTTTGGGTGACAATTTTGATAATGTACTGAATGATTTGACATTTTTTCATAACATCCTTAACATTTTTCACACTATTCCGTGTGTAAAACTGCCGATCGGCATGAGTCTAAGCATCTTCTTATGTAAAAACTGTTTGTTCAATTCAAATTTAAAATGAAATTATTAAGTTAAAAATTCAATTCAAAATTATTAAAATCAAATATTAAAATTTGAAGGGTGCATTCAGTATATGATAACGAATCCACTATATAAATTTGAACAAATGGTAACATTTGATCACTTGACCCGAAGCTTCTTAACGATATAAGGAGAGACGTGTATGCTTGAGCAGCCTCCAGCATGGTAAACGTGACGCGTTATTCGAGTGCATCCGGTTTTTGTTTAGAATGAACAAATCGATTCGCATTCCACTCGCTGAACACGAAAATAAAATAA